>JAWQEG010006830.1:0-35000 GCA_033782935.1 Petrolisthes cinctipes | reverse complement strand
TGTAGTAAGATAATTGGAGGTTGGGGAGTCGATCAAACATTGCCACGAAACGCTACCTACATGAACGGAGCTTGTTTCGTGGCATAGTCAGGAGGAATCTGAAGCCTCCAGGTCTCGTACACAATCACAGGGACCCTCTAAGGACCCTGTGATCGTGAATGAAAATTGGAGGCTTCCGATTCCTCCTGACTATGCTACGAAACAAGCTCCTTCCATATAGGTGGTGTTTCGTGGCAATATTTGAAGGACTCGTTTATCTCCAATTTTCTGACTACAACACAGGGTCCCTTAATTTACACTTCACTTTACTACTTCCTCTCAGAGCCTGTTGTTACCACCCAGTGAGTATTCTACCTGCCGTCCCCGCAGCTCGTCAGCAAGTGTAGTGGATATGAAGAACTTCTCACCAGCACTAACGTATGTATAGTGTTGTGTTGTTGTATATATGTGGTCTTGTTTGTGACCATCTCTTCCTCAAAAAAAATAAATAAATAAAAAAAAAACCACGTCTTCACCCCTCCTCCCAAGTTCCATCTTTCCCCCCCTCCCTTATTTCCTCCTCTTCCTCCCCCCCTCCCCAAGTTCCTCCTCTTCCTCCCCCCCTCCCCCAAGTTCCTCCCCCCCTCCCCCAAGTTCCTCCTCTTCCTCCCCCCCTCCCCCAAGTTCCTCCTCTTCCCCCACCCCTATTCCACAGTATCGAACTATATGATTTTTTTTATATGCTGTATCTGTATGTTGTTATTGTTGTATGTTGCTGTTAACGTGTCTATCCATCTATCTATAGCTCCTAAGCCTCATTCCCTCCGGGAACTCCTGCCAAGGGGGTGGTCACGGCAGAAGTCTCCAGTTTTCCCTGTTCCAGCACTCACTCCTCACTTGCTCCATCCCAAATCCCCCCCCCCCTCACTCTTCTCTCTCGCATATTCTTCCACTCTGTTCTGCCATCTTACTAGTGGTTAGATGTTAACGTGTATCTCATTATAATGTATACAGTGTAAAGGTATTGTTGTATGTTGTTGTTGTTTTTCAGTGTGAGTTACAGAGGTGCTCCACACAAACCATCCTGTGCCACACCTTGCTTCGTCAGTCCTCGTATGGCCTTCACTACACAGTTCTCCTATGACTCTCCAATCCAGGTCAGTCAATCCCTCCCCTCCCCTCTTCCTTCTGGAAATACATTGAGTTGGGCTGCTACTGATTCCTCCAAACAATGTCATATAATTAAACAGTGTGTATAAACCTAAACAAATGGGGGGGGATCTGTTGTTTCGTGGCATTGTTTGGAGGAACCAGAGGCCTTCCATTTCACCAACAAGAATATCTATCCCCTTAAATAAACGGGTACAAGATTGGGAAAGAAAACGGAAGAGAAATGAACAGAAGCCCTAAAACACATACACACACACGTACACGTACACAAAATACTAAATCGGTTTGGTTGTTTACAGATCTTGACCTCAAGCCCCAGGTCTATGCCAAGGATTCGTGGACTTCGTAAATTGTCTCCCCGTTTGAAGCTGTTGATGTCAGGTCTCCTCTTGTCCCTGGCCCTCGTCCTCTATATCTTCAGGGTTCATGTCGGTAAGTATACAGTCTCCAGCAAGAGTATACAATGCCGTCGTCGCCTTGTCTGTAAAGTCATGAAAATCAACATAACACTACACTCGTAAGTTAAAGTCAAAAGCCACATACTGTTATAAACGCTCTCTCAAAAGTACAGGTTAAGGTTAGTTAGTCATTTAGTCACGTAATGCTAAACTCTATCAAAAGTTCAATAAAGTATAAAGCCACATGCTACCATGAACAATTACTCAAAAGTTAAAGTTGGTCAAAAGTTCATAAACTCGAGTCGGCCTCAAATCTTTAAATTTTTCGTTTGATATGGTATTATTCTGGTTGATGTGGGGACAGTTTCAACATAATATTTTGGTTTGTGTGCCACTACTTTCAACCACCACTATCAGTTGTACAAAGCAATATGGTAGGTAAATAATCTCCATCACTTTTCCTTGTAGTGGCTGAGGAAGGGCTGGATAAGATTGGTGAATGCAGTGACAAGCTCTCCTGTACTAACACAACATACTCTCTCTCCCATATCCAGGTTTGTTTATACGGTTTTGTTTTCCTTGCATTCCCTTTCCACCATCCTCTCTTCTTAATTCGTGTACTGTACATGGATTTGTATATATACCTATTTATTTGTTGGGTGTTTCATGCATAGAGAGCCCAGGCCAGTATTCTCAGTCAAGCAGGAATGCTTAAGTAATGGAAGGCCAAATGTGTAGAATCGGAGCGTCAAGACTACTACTAAATTTCGAAGTATTCTTATTTTTTCTTTTTCTTTTTTAATGCTGACACTATAATTGTCCTGCTAGTGTTCACATCATCACTTAATTTTTCAGAGTATCCTTCGGTCCACCTCTTCTCCACAACAAGACTTGGTCAATTCAGAGGGAGACAACATAGACAAGACCCAAGAGGATACAGCGACGGAGAGTGGAGAATTAATTTACCCCTCACAGGACCACACCCCTGCAGCAGGCAAGGTGGCGGGACAAGGAGCAGGAGACGTCGATGTAAACAAAGATGACCTACTCCCTGATACAGATACCCAGATGGGAGAGAGGTACAGGAGCAAGAGGCACACTGTGGAGGGTCAGTACGTGGATGAAGATGAACAAGACGGTGTTATAGAGGACCACACCACAAGGCAACAAGGAGGGGAAGTCCATCATAGACAACCTAAGGCACCAAATCAGTTTTATCCAGAAGGTGTGTTGGCCGAAGATGAACAGGACTACAGTGAGTACGGGATGATGCACGATGATTATTCAGTGCCTCCACAGTACATGCAACAACAGAACTATGACGATGATGATGAGCAACTTCCACATTATTACCCAAACACAATGCAACAGCAACGACAGTTTATGGAATACGGACACTTCAATGAGGAAAATCAACGTTACGAAGAATCCGTTCAACAAGAAAAGTATTCCTCGAGTCGACAACAAGAACAGCAGCAGCAGCAGCACCATCAACAGCAACAGGATCCATACCAACACCAACAGTACTCCTACAACCACCAACAGCAGCAACAACAAGATCAGTATCAGCAACAAGAGCAATATACAACAGACCAGTATATCCAGCATCGACAATACTTCTCTGATCAGTATTCACAACATCAACAGGACTTACAACAACAGCAACATCATCATCAGAGTCCACAGGTTAGCCAAGATGATGCCCTTCACGTGAACACACAGGGGCAACAAAATGATCAGCACGAAACGAGGCAATCGAACCAGGAGACGACACACCAGGAACAACAGAGAGATCCCCAGTACGAGACTAACTCTACAACAACCCCTCGTTCTCAGAGTCAACGCAAAAGGACTCTGAGAAACGGTCAACGAAGTAATGATCATGTAGAGATGCCTGAGGGAAGGGACGCTAGGCTACTGCAGGAGGAGGCGGCGGCCCCAAGGATGAAACTTAAACCCACCACCGAAGCCCGTCAGAATGAAGCAAGAATGAAGCCACAAGCAGCCCGAATGCAAGAGAGAAAAGAGACCACAGTGAAGGAGGTCGACTCTAGGGTAAATCGCCAGTTGCGTCGTAGGGAGAGTGGAACAAAGAGAGATTCTGCCAACAGTCCAACCTCCTCTACCCCACCACGGAACAGGAATGGTGGTGTAGGAAGGAGAGACAGAGGTGAAGGGAAGACGTCCCAAAGAATAGCACCAGGCATTAACCCCGGTAGGTACACACACAATGATCTATAGAAACTAGACTTATTGTGTTTATATTTAACTGTGATAAGTGTTCCTGTTTTTAATCTCCCAAATGAATGCCACCAGGCGTAAACTCATGTAGGTACACACACACGCAATGATCTATAGAAACTAGAATTATTAAATGTGATAGTGTTATTGTTTTTAGTGTGCATAACCCAAGAGATGTAAACTTTAAATTAATCTAACTAGACTGAGTTATTTTTATATAAGTTTAGCCTTGTGAATAGAGGAATGAATCTCTAAATACCCATTACACAATAGGATTGATTACTTTATTAAACTATTGTAACATTTTCATCTACTTATCAATAACTGATCATTAATATTTCTAATCAATTACATGGTAGGGTGTACAACTGAAGCAGGCTGTGATATTTGAAATGTAATATTTGAAATGTGAATGTTTTCTTTTAACTCTTAGATAATAAATTATAAAATAAACACTACGAACTATAATGCTCTTTGAACCCTTTACAGAAACAATGGCTGTATAAGAGACTGAAATATTTATCTTCTCACTGACAAATTCGACAACACGACTTGAAATGAGTTAATGGATATCCTGAGACACTAATATTAAGGGGAGGGAAGTAACCTATTATGGGACATCTGAAGGCTACTGATTCCTCCAAACTATGCCTGGAAACGGAACCCCTCCATATGGAATTATACAAGGGATGTGTTTTATAGCTAATTTTGGAGGCCTACATTGACTCCAAATTGACCACAAAATATTGCTTCCCTTAAATTTCTCTTTGCTCTGGGCTTCAATTTTCTACAATGCATTACACCTCCTTCAGTCAGAAATAATAATAATGGGAGAAGTTGTTGTTTGTTGTTGATGATTCTCCTGCCATGGGGAAAAGTTTTATTCATGGTATATCGGAAGTCTATTTTGATTACTATTCGACTTCATTAACAGTTAAAAAAAAAAAAAAAAAAAAAAAAAAAAAAAAATTCAACCCTCCCAAGAGATAAACATGATTTAGACCCGCACACACACACACCCACCCACACACACACACCCACACACACACACACACACACACACACACACACACACGGTTAATGATAAACTTTCTGAATGACTAATTGATAACAGGACTCAAGATACCACAATGACTTTATTCTTTCACAGCTACTACTACTACTACTACTACTACTACTGTTTTCGATTAGGTAGTCTGGCAATAGGGATATCCACTACTCTAAATTGTAAAAGGCTCTTGAAGAATTTTGATTTAGTTTCCTTGTGCTTGTTATTCCTCGTCTGTGTCTACACCTCTGTTATAGTACAAGGTTTTTCTGGGTAAAATAATCTTTCTTTTCTTTTGTCGAGACTAAGCAAGTTACTACTATTACTACTACTACTACTACTAATAAAAATAATAAAAATAACTAATTCAAATTCTGCTATTATAACCACTTCCAATACTACTATTACTACTACTATCATTACTACTACTATAACTACTTCCAATACTACTATAATTACAGTACTTCCTATACTACTACTATTACCAACACCACTACGAATATTTCAACATCAAAATACTATTATGGCTTGAGGTACTGAGGATCAATTAAGTAAAGAAAGGGAAATAAGTATGTCTGAGAGGTAGGTGCTAGGGTACAGCAGAATTATCGTGTGTGGGTGGAAGGACAGGAGAGATAAAGGTGGGAGATGAAAGAAAGTGTGGAAGCAAACAGGCGACAGAGAGTTAAGATAAGGATATCATAACTATATCTAATCTTTAGGTAATCATGCAGGTATAGTAAACGTGTACAGTGCAGTAAAAAAAAAATAAAAAAAAAATAATAATAATGTGAGGAAAGGGATGTAATAAAAGAAATAATGAGATCGAGGGAGGAACAGCAAGAGCTAACGATAACGAGGAGAATTATTGTTTATTATAGATTACAGTGATCAGTGACTGGGGATTATGGGGGGGAAGGGGAGAGGATGCATGGGTCGGGATGACAGGGTGGGGGTGAATGGGAATGTTATGGGGAGGGGGAGGGAGTTATGAGGGAGAGGGTGCATGGGTCGGGATGAGAGGGTGGTGGTGAATGGCAATGTTATGGGGGAGGGAGGGGTTTATGAGGGAGAGGGTGCATGGGTCGGGATGACAGGTTGAGAGGGTGGGGGTGAATGAGAATGTTATGGGGGTCTGTGGAGGGGTGTGGGAAGGGGTGATGGTAATGGGGTGTGTGTGTGTGTGTGGGCGGGGGTGGGGGGGAGTGAGTGGTTTTAATTAGTGGTCTGGAATTTATGTCATTTATTGATACTACATTATTTTTATTTTTCTCCTAAGCATCTCTTTCGTTTCTTTCTTATTTTTCTGTCCTTCTTCATCTTGGATTAATTATATTTCGACTCGTCCCTTCTGTCCATCTTTCCTCTAATTCCTTTCTCTCGTTCCATTCTCCTTTCCTCTTATTCCTTTCTCTCGTTCCATTCTCCTTTCCTCTAATTCCTTTCTCTCGTTCCATTCTCCTTTCCTCTTATTCCTTTCTCCCTCAGTCTTCCCCATTTTCTAGTTCCTCCCTTCATTCTTCCTCCATTCGTTCATTCCCTTCTCTCCTTTATTCTCTCATTTCCTTCTTCTCCCCTCATTTCATTCCCTTCCTCCCTCCTCGATTCCTTCTCCTCCCTTCACTCCCTTCTACCCTCCTCTTTTCATTCCCTTCTCTCCTCCCTCCTCTATCCTTTCTTCCATTCTCCTCCCTTCACTCCCTTCTTCCCTCCTCTCTTCATTCCCTTCCTCCCTCCCTCCTTCTCACCTCCTCTCTTCACTCCCTTTCTCCACTCCTCGCATCATTTTTTCCTTCCTCCCTCTTTTCTTAATTTCCTTCTCTCTTCCCTTCATTTACTTCTTCCCTTCTCTCCTCCTCCCTTCCTTCCCTTCTCTCCTCCTCCCTTCCTTCCCTTCTCTCCTCCTCCCTTCCTTCCCTTCTCTCCTTTCCTCCTCCCTTCATTCCCTCCTTTCCCTCTCCCTTCTTTCCCTCCTTTCCCTCCTTTCCCCCCTCCCTTCATTCCCTCCTTTCCCTCTCCCTTCATTCCCTTCTTCACTTCCCTTCTTCTCTAATCTTCTCATCCATATCTTGTTTCCCAATGAGGTGTGGTATTAAGTTCCAGCAAACCCAAACCAAACCAATCATCCGTTCCTGGTATTACCTCTATATTGACTGATGGAATTATGCTGAACCCTTAAAAAAAAAAAAAAAAAAAAAAAAAAAAAAAAAAAAAAAAAAAAAAAAAAAAATACAAGTACCTTAAAAAAAAAAAAATGATGATAATAATAATAATAATAATAATACAAGTACCTTAATTAAGTTTTCCAATAAAGTTAGATTATTTTAGTCCCTGGACACACGAGCACCTTACGTGAAGATGAAGAAAACCCACAATGGTAGCCAAAACATTTATTACCATATATTTTCGGCGTCAACTGTGGTGCTCTTAAGTGGTGAATAGTCAAAGGACGACTCGTGTGGGCCTTGTGTAAAGTGCCCATGTGTCCCGGACCTTCTTATGCTTCTCAGTGCGTGGTAGTATTGGGTTAAATTACGTGTATGTAAACAGCAGTATTAATTTTGATTGATTATATTTATTTATTTATTTATTTATACTTTTAGGGCACAGCTGTAGTGTTGGGTGAGCAAAACTACACACTAGTAAATAATGTCTCCTCTGAATATAAAGATTAATAATTTGCCGTTCGTTATGTTAATTAATTTCTTTCCTGCCTGCCTGCTTGACATACAGAGTTACTTAGAAGAGGTAAGACAGAATGAAATTTTTTGTAAGGAAGTATGAAAGGACATGGAGCCAGGGAACCACCATGTTAAAATAAGTTGGAAGAAGTCTTAAGAATGAAAATAAGTACACATTATTATAGTTCCCCTTGTAAAATCACTTCTCTAAATGCTATATTGCTGGGGGGACCGTTAAAAAATATTATGAGAGATTGGAAGAGAGAGAGAATGTATATATATTGTATATTTTTAAATTCTTTGGCCAGTATCTCTTTCCCTTATGAAATTGGAAGTAATTAATTTGCTTCTACTCTCGTATCTTCTCTCGGTATCATAACATTTGTATGTCGTAGCCCCTATTGTTTACATCAAGACAGTGTTACCAGATACAGAAAAATTTCTCTGTTTTACAGATTTTTTAAGTCTACACAGGGAAATTATATAAATATTGTTCAAGAGTAAACAGGAAAATTTCTACTAGACAAAACGCCATGAAGAAGACCGTCAATATTTAAGAGTAAATAGGGAATTATTGAGGTAAAAAAGGGAAATTATAAAGGTAAAGTTAGGGTGAATTTCGTCAATCACACCTGGCAACACTGGCAATAAGATTCATTTAACTGCACTTAAATTCGCGAATGGTGTCTCTTTATTCATCAGTTTACATAAATTACAATTGCTACCTGAATAATAGCGATCCAGCAGCATGATATTAAACCCATTAAGCCTATATATATCGTAATTAGAATGTGATATCAAATTACCTGATAACTAAAATAGGCCTAAGAGATTGATCCTACCAAACATAGGCCTAATTACTCCTGCTTGCTTGCCTCACTCTATTTGCTTGTTCTTATTAACGTTACGTGTTTATTGGTCATTCAATTAGCCTCAATTACTCTCTTAAATATCACCATCACTCTCTCTCACTCTCTCCTGCTTGCCTAGCTGGCTACCTCCTCTCTCTCTCTCTCCTGATTGTTTTTATTACGTGTTTATTGATCATCTAGCTAGCCTCTCCTCTCACTCCCTCATTTTCACTCTCTCTCTCTTTTAAATATCACTACCACACACACACACTCTCTCTCTCTCTCTCTCTCTCTCTCTCTCTCTCTCTCTCTCTCTCTCTCTCTCTCTCTTTTAAATATCATACCACACTCTCTTAAATATCACTACCACACTCTCTCTCTCTGTCTCCTTTAAATATCACCACCACTCTCACTCTCACCATGATAAAGACGACTCGGTTTAGTGTGTACGTGAGCGTGTACCTGTTTGTGTGTCTGCTGGGTAATGTGGCCCTGGTGGTGTTATTCCTCAACGTACAGCCGTGGAATAGACCCTTATATCCAGCCACGGCACGTCCTCGAAAACACGGTGGGTACGGCATGGGGTGGTGTGGTATGGTATGGGATGGGTGTCGTGTGGTATGGTATGGGATGGGTGTGGTGTGGTATGGTATGGAATGGGTCTGGTGTGGTGTGGTGTGGCATGGTATGGGATGGGTGTGGTGTGGTATGGTATGTGTGGGTACGGTGTGGGGTGGGTAGTGTGGTGTGGTATGGTATGGGGTGTGGTATGGCATAGGGTGTGGTATGGTATGGGTGGGTACAGTGTAGTGTGGTATGGTATGGGGGTGGTTGGTACAGTGTGGTGTGTGGTATGGTATGTGAAATATGAAAATTATTGAATGAAAATGGGTCAAGTTTTACTAGTTATCACAAGAGGATTTCAAATTATTCATCCTTATCACCACACACTGTTCAAGATATTATGGGCCGTATGCAAGAAGATTTGTGGTGTTGACGATAGTGTAGTACTGGTACGACGGCTCCATAGACAAACAACAGAGCCATCGTACTGGTACCACGCCATCGTATACACCATGAATGTTCTTGAATTATGGCCCTATGGAAGATGCACTTATGCACTCTAAGCAAAACACACTTATGCATTTTACACGAAAAATATTTATGCACTCTAGACGAAAACACACTTATGCACTCTCACCAAAACACACTTATGTACTCTCCACAAAACACACTTATGCACTCTACACAGAACACACTTATACACTCTACACAAAACACACTTGCACAATATACATCATTAGTTCATTTCAGTATTCAAAAGGATTATGGAGCACGTCAATCTTTAGCTAACATTTCCATTTATAAATCTTGTAACTCATTCTAGATTGGGATGTGACCAGTGACCGGAGCCTGGGGTGTGACGACATTGCTGCTTTCACTAACCTCACTGTCATTGGCTCGGGATGGACCAAACTTGTATACAGGTGGGTGGGAGATATGTTGTTCAGTCATCAAGTAAAAGTTTAGTAACTCCTGGGTTCAATGTACTAACAGTATGCTAGAAAAAAAAATGATCTGAATACTGGTCTCTAAAATATCGGATAACTAATATTGTGTCAGATAATTATATTGGACAAAAGTTAATGTAAACTCCATAAAATTTATTTGATGGTAGCAGGCAGGGTATATATGATACTAAGATTATTTTAAAAATACTGTTGATGTTATGTAGTACGGTACCGTACTGTACGTTATATTGTATGTATATTTCAGTGGTGACTATCATGGTGCCACAGTTGCTGTAAAGACAGTACATACAAGTGGTCATGATATGGTTGAATGTACTGACCCTCCCAGAGTTTGCTACCAGCAATGTGCAGACAAAATAATTAAGGAAATTGGACTGCTTAAGACCCTGGCTCACCCTAATGTTATTAAGGTATGGTATATCATAACACTTTGAGCTGTCTTAGACTTATTTTTTTCAAATGCAGTAGCCTATAATTGTGTTGGTACTAACACCATATTTTATGACTGAATATATCCATATTTTGTAATGTGCTATGAGAGCTGTGTAGCTCATATAAAACAAGAGCCTAATTGCTTCAGTATATTGTATTAACCATAGCTATAAATTTTATAGTTGGGCGGGTGTTAGTAAGATGAGTTAGACCTTAGTGATCTATTATCCCTTAGTGGGATATTATGTAACATGGATGTTAACATTTACTGCTTTCTGTACCATACTATATTGAGTAATTTGTTTGTGATGCAGGTGTATGGCGAATGTGTACCAGAGGTGATTTATTCCCCGGGGCATCCACTGGTTGGAGTGGCTGCAGTCACAGAGTTTGGACATCCACTTAGTGTTGTTCATTTACTCCAAATGAATTTTGATCAGAGACTATTGGTAAGAGTGAAGTGCAGGTTTTCTAAGATAATGTTATTTTATTAGGATTCTATTAGGATTAATAAGGAAAGGATGCAATATTAATAAAGTTACTATACTGTTTACTACTGTATAGTATTCAGAGACAGTATGGTATAACTTATAAACTATACTGGTTATGCCAAAAAATTCTAACTAGAAAAAGATGTACAATATATAAGGCAAAGTACTGTGATTCTGTTAAGTTTTGACAATTTTACAGTTAGGTTGTTGAAGGATATTGTTTTCAACTACAGGATATGTTAAATACAGTATGCAGGCAGTGAGTGCAAGTAAGGTTGTACTGGTAACATTTACTGTAGTATGGGACATTATATACTGTACTCATGAATGTCGGTCTTCTTAGGGCATGTCATTACACAGTGATATGAACTTTAGAAGCATGTATTGTACAAGCACTCAGCCCATAGTGGATTAGAGTTCAAGCTAAATCAGCAATGTTTCTTCTAATTAGACTTAACTGTCGTGTGGTGGTTATTTCTAGCTGGCACGTGATGTGGGTCGGCTTCTGTTCCACTTAGCACTCTCTCCCTTGGGTCCATTGCTTATGAAGGACTTTCGACGTGAGCAATTTGTGTTGGTTGATGGAACTCTTAAAGTTTCCGATGTGGATGACCTAAATATTGGAGACCCACCCTGCTCCACCTCTGACCAGTGTTCTCTCAAAGACCCTACTACGGAAGAGACTCTTGTCACATGTGAGTCAAAAAGTTAACTTCCTCTTTCCCACTGATATCTCAGACTGTAAGGGAATATTTGTCACCTCTGTGTTTTGCATCTACAGTACCTCAATTTCTACTGTTGCTTATAATATAGATTATTTGTACCAACAGTAATCTGCAATGGTGGTGAGTGTCAAGGGTTCAACAGCCGGCTGAATGCTCTACAGGCAAGCCAACACTTCCTGCGCCTGTTGCTGCCTTATGGTAGCCCCCCAACACTGGAATCCCCAGCCATGATGTTGATGGATCGACTGGCCCGAGGTCTAGAGGACTCAGAAGCTGTACACCAGTATTTGGAGAACCTGGTGACAGACTACTCGGCTGGACGCTATCTCACCAGTCGACAGAGAGACAAGTTACAAGGTTATCATCATAATCATTACTCTGTCAAAAAAATATATAATCAGCATCTGTGATTGGTAAAAATATTAATGATGACAACAATTATAACTATTTTTATACCGAAGTTTGGGGATCCTTTATGTATAATAGATGGATCAGCTTTCCAATATAGAGGATTCTCTGTTTTTCTTTCAGAGTTCAGTGTATCAAAAGGGTATTCGATAGAAGGGGCAGACTTTTCCTGCACCAAGACAAATCCAAATATGTGTCAGCAGTCAGTGTCATCACCTGGAGAGGCTGCCTGGCTGTGCTGGCAGTGGCCCCAGTGTGCTGCATTTATTCTCCTCAACCAGTGGTCTTGGACAGGTGGGTCTAGTTGGATGTAATGAATGTGTTTTAAAAATAATTTGTTCAAATTGTTCAAACGTCTTGAGCACTTCTCTCTTGCTGGAATGTCCTTCTGTTGCAGGTACATTGCAATGTAAGTGACAGAGGTCTTTAAGCTGTACATCCCTAAATGTGTAAATTGTAAAGGGTTAGTTAAAAGCATTATTCTAAAATCAACTCAAAGCATCTGTTGATCCTCCTGGGCATGAGTGATTGAAATTAGGAGTACAATGTTGGTGGAAGATGGATGGAGGAATCAAGCAGCTAACTGATATTCCTTATTCCTTCTCTTTGTTAAATTTCAATATGCATGATGTTTGATGTGTAGGATTGCTCTTGACAGTTGACATTAGCCCCAGTTAATTGGTTATATTAAGTCAAAACTATTGACACTGTGGATTGTTTTAATATTTATGTCTGTCAATCTCTCTTGGCAGGACGACAAATAGCAATATTTAAGTCTAGTGCGAGAGACATGCACAAGAGCAGGCGCATTGTATTATACATCCGGAAGGGACAAGGATGAAAGGAAGGATGAAGAAATGAGCACATCCAGAAGACCCATGACAGGTATCCTAACGCCTCTGAACTCCAGTAACTCGAATGCACAGTATTAAATACTGTATGTGGTAACTTTGCCAGGACTGGAACAAGGTACTTCAGGAAAACCAGGTTTTCTCGACAACAAACAGGTTTCTTAGGTACCTTGTCAGATCTTGGCAAGGTTATTGAATGTTTGTGCTGCATCTGTGTTTCTTTGTGTTTGTATGACACTGTAAAGTATCAGTAATTCAGTATACAGTAGTATTATTATGAGATGTGTAAACAAGTAAGGAAGCCACGAAATTAGTTAAATAATTTTAAGAGAAATATCTGGTGACTCTTGTTGCTGGTGTAGTAATGCAGTTTTTGTTGTGTTTTTTGTGACTTCTATATGTATCCTCAGTAGTTCGCAAAGTATGGTCATTTCAATTTTATGGAGATGGTGCTTAACTTTAAGTATTTTTATCCAAGTTTGTCATAATTTGGTATGAAAAATACAGAAAATTAGTTTGTTTTAATTATTCACTAAGAATAAATGCTGAAGAAGATAGTAGGTCTTTTATGTCATGTACGAATATTCAGAGTAGGTACTGTGCTAAGGACATGGAACTGGTGAGATTACTATTTTCATATAATTTGTAGAGATTGTTTTGAAGAATTATCTGCATTGAGTAAAGTGTGCACATG
The DNA here is from genome assembly GCA_033782935.1 of Petrolisthes cinctipes. Classification (NCBI taxonomy): domain Eukaryota; kingdom Metazoa; phylum Arthropoda; class Malacostraca; order Decapoda; family Porcellanidae; genus Petrolisthes; species Petrolisthes cinctipes. The sequence continues at coordinate 21,499 of JAWQEG010006830.1, read as the reverse complement.
TGAGATTGTGTGCATCTGTGTTGTGCTGCATTGCTGTGTAGGCAAGGAGAGTTTGGTGTTTGTTGTTGCCTGTGTTGGTGTATGTTGAAGTAAGGGTGGTGGTGGTGGTAGTGGTAACATCACTGTCTGGTAAGGTGTACGCTGGTTTCTCTGGGAAGGGTTATTGTCGAAATTGTGTTGTCCTGGTGTTAAGTACTGTAATTGAATGTGAATGTAAATGCCTAGGTGAATTCATTGCTGATGCATTTGTTACTAGTACAACTTGAAAAAGTTTTGGCTGGGTTACTTGCATTATTATGTGATGAAAGTACTTGCCAAAATAGTAGGACTGTTGGTATTACCGAAATTGAAGAAGTTCCTGCCTTGCATATGGTAGGCTTGGATTAATGAATATATCCAAAGAAAATATTTGTAGGACTAGACTAATTGGATGTTGTAATCATTGTTAGTAGCGAAATAAATTGCTGACTGTCATCTCTCTTGTAATATTCCACACTGTACTCCAAATCCATAAAAGAATAATAATTGAATATAAATAGCACAGATAGTATAGGTATAATATAATTATGTACTGCATGTATGTTTTATAGTATACAGGTACTTCTGATACTCGTCATTATCAATATCCAATTTCCCTTTCTTCAAGGGGTGGAAGGCTGTAGAGCCAGGAGTGGAGAAATTAAATCAGAGTAACAGGAGGGGCAGAAATACTCAGCACGAGTAAAATTGGTCACATTACGAGTAACACTTCCCCTTTAATTGAGACCATGAAATTTTCAGCTCCCTTGTGGGTAAGTGCCAACTGTCACATCAATTGTCATGCATGTTGTGATGGGTAAAGTTTTTAATAATTTTATTTTGTAGCAGCAATCCTTGCACTGTTGCACCAACCCTTCCTTACAACACACTAGTGTACCAAAAATACAATCAATAGCCTCTGATGTAAGGAACCACAACAGGTGAACGGGGCCAACCACAGAGGATGAATGGGAAAGGTGAGGAAGCTGTATATTATGACAGTAACTATTAACCCCTTCCCCTTCTTATGCTCTGAGTGGTATAACCTGTTAACCCCACTCTTAGTATTACCCAGGCCACACTCCCAGGGGTTGCCAACAATAACAGACAAACTGAGGCGAAAACATAACCTCCCCAGTTTCATTACTGAGATAATATGAAGAAAGGGAAAGAGACCGAAGTTGTGGCTAATAAGGTGTATCAAGACCAAGAAGGGAGAAGCATGAGGATAATAAGGATAATGTGTGGAGGATGAGAAGAGGAAATGGGAGAAGTTAAATAAATAGATAACTGATCAAACGCCTTCACACCACTCTGATTGGGTGAGAGGCAAGTGGGTGATAAGAGGCTCTGGTGGTGGTGTGGCTACATATGTGATTGGCAGGAACTTGGAAACACGTGACATTTATCATTACTGCAGGAAATGTGGCAGTGAGACGCCCGAATAGTTATTATTATTATTATTATTATTATTATTATATTATTATTATTATTATTAGTATTATTATTATTTCGTCAGTAAGGGTAGGATTATACTGTTCATTAATTATTTCAGAAGTTCTTGGTGTCTTCCCAACTCTGGGCCACAAAACAAACCACAGCATCTATCTATAGCTAGGTTGAGGCTTGTGTTGAAAAGAAAGAGTCGTGTGTGTGTGTATGTGTGAAGCTATAGTTTTGAAAGGAAAGAATCGTGTGTGTGTGTGTGTGTGTGTGTATAGTTTTGAAAGGAAAGAGTCGTGTGTGTGTGTGTGTGTGTGTGTGAAGCTATAGTTTTGAAAGGAAAGAATTGTGTGTGTGTGTGTGTGTGTGTGTATAGTTTAGAAAGGAAAGAGTCGTAGCCTATGTGTGTGTGTTGGTAGGACGAGGCTAGTTTTGAAAGAAGAGAGTCATATATGTGTGTGTGTGTGTGTGTGTGCTGATAGGTTGAGGCTAGTTTTGAAAGAAGAGAGTCATATAAGTGTGTGTGTGTGTGTGTGTGTGTGTGTGTGCTGATAGGTTGAGGCTAGTTTTGAAAGGAAAGAATCGTATAAGTGAGAGAGAGAGAGAGAGAGAGAGAGAGAGAGAGAGAGAGAGAGAGAGAGAGAGAGAGAGACTAGATGATGAGTTCTTGTATAAGGGTGAAGAAGGCCACCACCGCCCCTAGCCCCAGCAGGATGAAGGCGCCCTGCATGTGACCCAGGTTTATCACGCCGTCACCACGAATCTGTAACAACAACAACAACAACATCAACAAGAAGCCATTAATACCAATTATATACACATTACGCACACTCTTCGATATATATAAACTGAGCGAATGTTGGATGTAGATTGTAGAGTAATTTATTTTGGATTACATTAGCCTACATTTACCGCAAAAGACAAAAAAAAAAAAAAAAAAAAAAAAAATGAGGGCGTGTGTACATCACCAGTAAAAAAAAAAAAAAAAAAAAAAAAAAAAAATTGGATTCAGGTGTAAATGATTACCTGTGTGTTTGGTGTGATAACGTTACTCCTATGCATCTGATACAGTTTATCCATCACCCCGGTCTCCGTCAGTTGCATGAGGGCGTCGGAGATGGTGGTGGTGTAGGGGGTGTGGCGGGGAAGGAACCAGGACAGGGCGGCACCGAAGATCTGCGTGTGTGTGTGTGTGTGTGTGTTTTTTTTTTTTTTTTTATGGATGGAAAAAAACAACCATGAAACCAAACATGAAACAAACATGAAAACAACAAAAGCCAACCAACCAGCTTCTAATTATCTCCATTACATTCTATAATAATGCTGTTTTATTATCTTCTTCATTTATTGTCCCCTCTTTACCTTAATTCTGTTTCCCTACATGATAAAAAAAGAATCCTTGAATAATAAATTTCCTTAAGGTGAGATTCTCTTGTTGGTGAACTGGAAAGTGTGTGATTCCTCCAAACTATGCCACGAAACAACAGATTCTCTATTAGTAACATTAAAGTCGTCTGTTTTCTGGCATAGTTAGGAGGAATCAGTAGCCTTCCAATTCACCAACAACAGAATCTCCCCTTAAGTACCCTGTGCTCGTGTACGAAAATTGGAGGCTTCTGATACTTCCTGACCATGCCACGAAACACGCTCCTTCCATATATAGGTAGTGTTTCGTGGCAGTATTTAAAGGACTCACTAACCTCCAATATTCTGACTACATCACAGGGTCCCATAAGAATAAAAATAATAATACCCTCTCTTTGACGACGTAGGTGTAGGCCATGACAAGGACTCACTAACCTCCAATATTCTGACTACATCACAGGGTCCCATGAGAATAAAAATAATAATAATACCCTCTCTTTGACGACGTAGGTGTATGCCATGACGCCGTGTTTGGCCCTGAGGTAGTCAATGTAATCCCCAAAGACGATGAGGGCGTGGCGGCCGGTCATGACGTCGACGATGGACTGTTTATAGAGGTCGGTGGGATTGGTGATGGGGTTTATGTCTAACTTGGTCCCCAGAGCTGCTAGGGTTGGGTTGTTGGAGGTACGAAGGTAGGAAGGTATGCTGCTACCGTAGTCCAACATTAGCATTCTGTGGGTGGTGGTGTAGGCTACATGATTAATTTAAACACACACACACACACCCACACACACACACATGCAGAGAGAGAGAGAGAGAGAGAGAGGTGGTGATGAAGAGTTGTATACATGGTTAAATACACAGACACACACACAGGATTAATGAAAGGATATATCCTCACCTAACATCCGCCAGAGCCAGATCCTGCACGGTGTAAATAAACTTTGGGAAGACTGGGACGGTGAGGACAGCTACCAAGTTGCCGGTGTAGGCCGCTGAGAGGATGACCACAGCCACCCACCACACCACAAGCCACACCCGACCCCACCACACACCACGCACCTCCCTGTCCTTCATAGCCTGTAACACTAGGCTCCCTGACACCTGGCAAAGGGAACAAGAGAGGGTAGGAGGGAGTGAGAGAGGGAAAGAAGGAGTGAGAGACGGAAGGAGGAGTGAGAGAAAGAACGAGGTAGACTGGTAAGTGGGAAGGCAGTTAATTTAGTTGTTGGTAGCCTTGGTATGAGGTTCGCCAAACAATAGAAAATCATCAAAGACGGAAAACCTAAGAAGGGGCTAAAATTGAGAACGATCGAGAGAGTTAATGATCTCTCCGTCCCCATGCATGTATATATAGAGCAAAACACAACGCTAACAAACCTTCAGGATGAAATTGATGGGGTCCCTGACGTGTTGTAGTCGATGCAGAAGGAATGTGAGAACCGAGGACACGAAGATTGTTGTAGAAGCCAGCATCCCCCACATCAAGGTAGGGAACGGGTACAAAATGTTCTTCCACTGGGGTACTGGTGGTGGGACTCGCAACATGAACCCGTAAGCCAGAATCGTGTACGGGTAGGTGTAGTCGAAGGCGTTTATCCTGTCTTGGTATATGGGTTGTGAGTTAATGACGAGGTCCCTCCCTTCACGCTCCAAGTCCCTAAACATTCCCGTCCACTTGCCGTTCTCGCTGGAGCCCCACTGTCCGTCCGTCGTGCCGTCTTTTATCACAAACCCGAAGTTGTATTTATTACCGATGATTCTGAGGGCGTCCACATTCTGCCCGTCACACGAATCTCCCGATACGTAGACCAAAGGCTCGTCGGCACACCACATAGAGAGGTTCATAAGTTTCCCGCCAAAGTCGAGGAAGCGGGGAGGGAAGAGTGACTGGCGGGTTTGAAACTTGCTTAGATTCCAAGATCCCAACGGCGCCCTGGTGAGCGGACGACCCCGAGGGCTGAGTTGTAAGGGCAGGCTGGTGTAAACATAGAGGCGCTTCCGATCTGCTTGAACCTCTGTGTGAAAGATTGGAATTGCTATATTGTGCAAGTCCGAAGAATTTTATGAGCATGTCTCGAGGGATACTGTCGTCAATTCGATTATTACTGCCAAAAACACACGGACAAAGAGTGAAAATACTCGTTCAAGAGTGAAAACCAACCTTGCTGAAGGAGGAGTATGAATCGTGAGCGTTGTACGGCGGTGTGGGCAAGGAGGGCGGTGGTGTTGAGGTATGGGTTGAGGCAAAGGAGGACAAAGTAGCCGGGGTTCCAGGCACTCTCGTCTTTTAGTAGGTGCAGGAACTCGGTAGGGTCCCAGTAGAAGAGGAGGAGGGCGGTGAGGTGGGAGCCTTGGGTGTGGTGGGAGGGACGAGGAGGGTGGAAGAGAGAGCGTTGGGTGGCAAGAAGGATGGGAGTGTCTAGGGGGCGACCGACGGCATGAAGAAGTTGGTCCAGATCTATCAGGTCGTCAGTGACGTTGTCAGTAACCAGTAGCAGCTCCCCACCACTCAGAGGACCAGACACCAACGAGGTCAAGGCCTGGGAGAGTTCGTCTGTGGGGAAAAGAGGTCAAGGAAGTAGTGATATATGTGTGAAAATGTGACGGTGTGTAAGTGTAAGGGACTGTGATAGTGTAGTTGGCAGTGTGAAAATGTATAAGTATATTTAATATTATAATGGAGACCTTGATCTTCATTTACTGCCTTACCTGAAGACGCGGGAGATCGTATTAGAAAAGCAGGTGAGGTGGACACAGACTCACCTAAGCAGACCAACGCTAGACATACAACCATACCCTGACCCAGCATGGTGATGAGTGAGTCGCAACAACAATAACGGCATCACCTCTGCAAAAATTATTCAATCCCCCCAGACCTTCTCAAGCAACGTGGGCTGTTGTGTTTCTCTATCCCCTTCCACAGCGCAAGTCAAGTCGCAGCTGAATGCACCAATGAGTTGTCTTCTGGTTAATGTCTGTTGAATAATGACGAGAGATCAGTAAGCGGTGTGACCTTACAAGCCTCCTAACCTTTACATCTTCAAAATGGCGAACACCTAAACAAGGAAATCGTTTAGGGAGAAAAAAAGGAGCTGATTCGTGCAATATTGGCATCTGGTATTAGATATGGTTAATTGAAGAACAACACCAAAAGTATGAGAAGTCTTTATTGACGACATTTTCGCTACTGCTTCTTCAGGTCAAAAGCCAAATAAACAGACACGAAACGTCATTATAAAGGCTCTTTCCTTATATGGTGTTTTCTTTGCCCATTGTGTCAAGTATGTGTATGTTATTAAGTATTTATTATGAGCAGCGTGACTGTATGCATGCACCTGATATTGGACCATGACATACACCACCAAACCTCATTAATACAAATTCAGTGTGATTATATTGGAGCTCTAACCTTTCTTGCAAAATGGCTCACACCCAAAACAAAGACTCCTGCTGACGAGGAAGGAGGAAGGTGTGATGATGAGTGTATTAAACACCCGTAACACACAAAAAATAATATTGTATATGTTATCTCTCTCATGATTAATAATTTCCATAGTTTTCTCATAATTTCCATATATATTTCATAATTACTTCTACCCACAAATATCGTTAATTTATAGTGATACTTTAATCTACAAGTCTAAGCAAGCGAAAGATCCCAGGTTCGAGTCAGTGGACCAGAGTTGGACAATTTTCCCAGCCCCCCAATGTCCCTACTAAGCTGAGGATAGCAGTAAGTAGGTACCCGGCTGAAAGAACAAAGATTGCAACCTTGTAGCTGTAGGCTGGGGGAAGATATGTTGATGTAACAAAACTAACTGCCTTAATGACCAACAACACCATGAGTCAGTCAGTCGATAGGCATAAAACACAGTCTGTCCTGTCTTCTTTTGTGAGCCGTTGTAAAGGCGTATTGTGTGTAAATCCGGATTGTGTCAGAACGTAAACAACTCTGAGAAACGCAGCTTCTATTATAGCCTCATGACATCTCACAGCACATTATTATCACCACTATGGTAGATAGAAATGACAACAGGGTATGTATAGTAAATTTAAGTGAAGTTAATACAAGAGTTAACCTATGTGTATGTATTTGTGTGTGTGTAAATATATATAATGTAGTCAATACAAGAGTTATCGTGTGTGTTTGTATATTATAACCCAGCGGTAATAATGTTTTTTTTTTTTTTTTTAAGTGTGTGCTGTCGTACATTTAGAGATTATAACTTATAAAATATACATTATATTGATTGGATAAATGATGTGTTTTGTTATCGTGACCTTAGGGAAACGAGAAGTGAAAATATTAACCTGCTGCAATTATGATTTTTTTAAACTGTGCGCTCTCATACATTTAGATATTATGACTTTTAAGATATACATTATATTGATTGGATAAATTATGTGTTTTGTTATCCTGGCCTTAGGGAGATGAGAAGTGAAAATATAAACCAGCGGCAATAATTAATATACGGTATATATTTTTTTATTACCGATAGTGCACTCTCATACATTTAGATATTATAACTTTTAAGATATACATTTTATTGATTGATGTATTTTGCTATCCTGACCTTAGGGAGATGAGAAGCGATGTGCCCAGGTAGCCGTCGAGAGTATCATCACCTGGGGAGAAGCAGCAGGCGTGTCAGACCTACCACAGGACATTGCCAAAGTCATAGCAGCGGATGTCACCTATCATCTACGTCAAACCCTCAGTGTAAGACCATGGCAGATTTAAAGGCTTGACGGGGTAGTACAGTGTTGGTAATTCTGGAGCAACTGATTCCTCCAAACTATTCCGAGCAACAGAACATCATTATTTTTTATAATCTGGTCATGTTTCCTGGCACACCTTGGAGGAATCAATGCACTCTAATATACCAAAATTGAATCATCCCCTTAACTAACTTTAATATCGGACAATACACAACCGTAATTAACCACAGTTTTACCGATTTAATAACAGTGTTGTGATGACTATGGTACCACACTACAGTTCTCGTTGATTCATTGGAATAATATTTTATACCATATGAGTAAAAAAAAATAGTGAAAGTTAATATTTCAATTAAGGAAAAGAACTTCATCACATGTATTATCTTAATTTGATGTATATTCTATATATACTCATGAATTATAATGTACTTGTCAGGTGTGTGGTCAGTTCTTGAGACACAGCAAACGGCGTAGACTCACCCCTGATGATGTCAACCGGGTCCTCAAGTGGATGGATGTTCCTCCAGTCCTTGGGTGTGTTGCACCTTACATGTATAGTCAATTTTTGTATCATCTATCCATCCTTTCCACATGCCCATACCACCAATTTATCTCTTCACACCTGTGGGCAAAATGTCGTCCCCCACGATTTCTGATGCTGATGGGTGAAACTGAAACCAAACTGAAACAGTAGCTTTAAAATTTATGTTTTCTGCAAGGAAATACTGTTCCATATTAGATAATATATAAAGCTGTACAGTACTTGTATTCTTAACTTTGGGATAAGATGCAGTATGTAATTATTTCCCACAAGTGTATCACAACCTTCTTTTTCTCCTGATGCAAAATTTTCAGAAAAAAGTTAACCATTTTCTCAACAGGTACCAAGGGAGTGAGGCAGCTGAGTGGCAGATGATCCCAGAGGTTGGTGTTCACATCCCACACGACCCCACCGTCAACCTGGCCAGCACCTCCCTCAGTGGTGACATCTTTCACCAGCCTGGCAGCCCATGTGTCAGAGGTATATACAGTACTTTATATAAAACTGGTTAGGTTCTGAATCTGTATGTAGCTGGGTTGCATGCTTGTATTGAGGTCTTAGCCATCCCCAACAGAAAAATTTGCACATAGTAAGACCTACTTTGATGAAGTATGGGACTATTTCTGTTGTTTTTTTAGAAAATGTACAGTACAGTACCTTATATTTTGACTGAATGTGGATCTTGTATACAGAAAACTATAGAAGAAGGTTACATTTTTGTACACATTCTACAGGCGAATGGGCATTCATAAGTGGACATACACTGGTGAAGAGTGAACAAGGTGGTGAAATGGTGCCTGCTCCCCTCCCTCTCTCACCAGACCATCAGCATTACTACCAAAGACTCTTCAGTGTCATTGTTGGTCCTTCTAATGATCTTTTTAAGGTCAGTTGGGCCTGTCTTGCTCATTGTACTCTGAGATTATTGACATTTTGCATTGATAAAATAGTTTGCAGGCTTGTCCTTTTACTTTGCTATAATTAATGATACTGTATCTTCACTTGATGGTATCACCATGTAATATTATATCAGTATTTTTCATTTGGCTCTCAGTTGGTTATTATTGTAATTTTTTTAGTAGAAAGTTTATTGTATAAGAAATTTATGCATATTACTGTACAGATGATGTGTGAAGATGTATCCAAGTCACCTGGTATGAACTCTCTGGTTGGTCCGATAGTGGGTGGCATAATGAGGGGGACACAGAGAGCCAAACACAAGTCCTGTATACTACGTAGGATACTCCTCATCATACGGGCCCTCCTCCTCAATCCTCACCTCCACTTTGTGCATCTCTACTATGGACCACAGAATTATGTATGTAACTTCACATATTATAATTTTTAATGGTATCTTTAATCCCTGTGGTTTAGTGATATGCTGATGCATAAAACTCCCTGGCTGAGTTCTCTAATTGGTTGACAAGCACTCTACCTCTTGTACACTGTAACCATCCTCAACATTTGGATATCTTGGCTTTCTTTGTGGCTTGGATTATTATTGGGTAGTAGTCAGAGCCTTGTAAAGTAGATGAATGTAGAGTGTTCCAGAATTGACCAGTTGTGAATATGAAAGACAGAGAGTACCAGTTACCTCTTGCATTAGAGAGTTAATGAGAAAAGAGGTGTGACTGAAGAGCTTGAGTGTTGTATGCTTTTGTGAGGAAAGAAGCACACATTGAGAAAATTCAGAAAAGCTGTGTCCAGTATAATAATGATAAAAGAGAGAGTGCGATGAAGAGCGTGAGGCCGTAGTGAATTGGTCAGAAGGGGAGAGTAGATGAGACAAGAGGCCTTTGAATCTACCCTGTCCAGGAATGCTGATGAAAGTTGAGAGTTGTATTACATAAAGGCATGATTTTGATGATAATGGGAAACGTTATAACCTACAATTGTACACTGATTATTGGTACTGTACTTCAAATACTGTTTCAGATGAGGGACATAGTCAACGTACTAGTGTTCTGTACAATCACAGAACGTAAGACACCAAAGGAGACCCAGATGATTCGAGGCCTCGCATGTAATGTACTCTTACAGGTAATGTTTTGAGTTTCCAAAATTTTCTATGCAATGTATCATTGTTACAAAATATAGATAATAAAAGGAGGTACGTGATTGAAGAGATGATGAGGAGTCACATTATGTTTATTTTGCCATCCTTATATTGAATGAAGCCATTGTTGTGGTGGTGCAGGTTGTATCACGGGAGCCTGGGTGCCGAGGAACCTGGGAAACGGTGGTGAACAGCCTGGGGGGTGTGGTGGCCAGCAGTAGCCGACCGTGGGGCCAGCATGTAGGGGCACTGATGGGGCTCCTTACACTGGGGGCCCCGGCACTCCTCAACAGCCTCACACCCATTGCACGACCCTACTACAATCGACTCTCCCAAGCCATGAATCAGTCACACACGCCATACTCCAGGGATGCAATAGATGCTCACACCTCGAGCTGTCTGCTCTTGGTTAGTTGGTTTCATACACTTTTAATACTTTTTGCTGGTAATGTTGGTGAGCTGGTATTTTTTGTGCTATTGGTGACTTGATCTTTCTGTCACACATTTTAATCACTGGAGTAGAATGTAATAACTGCCTTGAAAATTAATTACTAATGGTTTTAATTATAGGTTATTTTGTTTTATAACGTTAGTACAAGAATTTAGTAAAGCACAATATTCTCTTCTCAGGCTGGCCTCGTGAATGTTATGAAAAACTACATCAAGAGTCTTCCTGACCATATAGAGATGTTTTCATCTGCCAAGGAGTCCCCACAGCAACCCGTGCCCAACACCAACTCTCACCATGGCACTAGTGATGACACAACATTCAATGACATCCAGGAAATATACAAACTTGGGGAGGAAGCATATGGGTCAGCCTTCATTGTCCAAGTGCCTGGGGTATACCTCTGCTGCACTCCCAATCACGTGCCCAGTTTCCTTGAGTCTTCAGTATACCGTGACCAGGCTATATCGGGGGATGCACTCCTCAACCCTCCGCCCACGAAGCGATCCCGTACCAAAGGCCACCATTTGCCCTGTAAACCCAAGTCCAGAAGAAGCCAAATCTATTCTCCAGCTCAGGTGTTTGATGGGTATAAAATAGTGCCAGATCAGTTGCATATACCCATAAGTGTAAGAGGGTGTTGGACCAAAAGTTTCAACAGTCTCAAGAGAAAAGAGAATACCTTACCTACCGTCATTCCTCACCCTCATCGTAAACTGCTGGCTCGGTACTGTTCACGTATCACGGGTTGCATGCCTCACAACACCTTCACCAAGCCTCTCTGTGCACCTCTTAGGCCTGGTCCCTCCTTGCAGTATATGATCCTTTAACTTACAGTCACAGGAACAGTGTTTAAACAGTCCATTATGATCATTTCAGTAGCCAGTATTCTAGGGGAGGAAACATCCTGGAAATATCTACAGACTATAATTTAAGTGGATAATATAATGTTGGCAGATATGGAGCAACTGATTCCACTAAACTATTCAAAGAAGCAGGTACCATTATGTAGGTGATTTATTGTGTTTCTTTACTTAGTTTAGAGGAGTTGGTAGCCTCAAATTTACTAAAAGTAATTCTGAAGAAAGGATATTTAAATTCATCCTTTTCAGAGATGTGATTTACCCATTGTGTTTTTAAATTTCAATTTTTTTTCTTCAAAACTCAGTTAAGTTAAATGTACCGTATTATTGTTTTTTCTCATTTCCAGATATACAGTACTTGTGTTCAACACAATGAAATATTTTGTCTCTGAATGGCATTTACATTCATCCACTGATTATTCTTGATATCCAACAAGTCTATTACTCGTGGGCTGTTAAATTACTCTCCTTCACCAATATGTAGAGTGATTTGTAATATTAAATTTGTATTGGACATAAACCTACACAATATAATTGTGGGAGTGAGTGATTCAGGTGTCGATGTATGGTGAAGTTCCAGTATTAAGAAAGATTTCTAGTAAAGGTATTTAAATTAGTTTGGTAATTTATAAACTAATTTATCTATCTATCTATCTATCGCTCCGACGCCTCGTTCCCTCCGGGAACTCCACCTAAGGGGGTGGCCACGGCAAAAGTGTCTCCAGTTCTCCCTGTTCCAACACTCCCTCCTTACTTGTTCATGCCCTACTCTGCCCCTCACGTTTCTCTCCTTTACATACTCTTCCACTCTGTTCTGCCATCTGACCGGAGGTCTGCCTCTCACACCAGGTCCCCCAACTTCACTTCCATACACCTTCTTTACAAATTCCTCGCCTTGCATTCTCTCCACATGTCCAAACCATCTCAATGTATCACGTTTCACACTCTCAACCACTCCACACTCAATACCAATTGCCTTCTCACTCATACCACATCTCTCATATACACTCTCATTACTTTCTCCATCCCATCTAGTAAGTCCACATGCTCCTCTCAAGTAACTCATTTCCACAACACCTATTCTAGACTGGTGTGCCCTACTCCATGTCCATGTCTCCGACGCATATGTCAGTGTTGGCAGGATTATACTATTTCGTAGTATAATCACATTTTAAAATTGGAAATAATTAAAAATTATGGGTTGTGGAATTTCACTACAGTACAAATATTTTATGTAGTGGTAACCCTCCCTTGGAAGAAAGAATAGTCTGATATTGATGATGACTAGCATTGTGCAGGGTCATGTTGCAATAATTGGATGATTTGTCTCTTTGCCAATTTGTGTCTACCCAGAGTCTCACTATAGTAGTTAGTTATAAATTTGAGTTACAGTATTTTAAATACTAGTATTTTTGTCCTGGTGAGGAGTGAAATAACTGGTTGTGAATATCAACTAAAATGGACCTTATGAATGCGGATAGTAATGATATTTGCATTACTGACTTCCAAGTTGATATATTACCTATGTACACAAATACCATTCATACAGCTTACAAATAACTGGATATCTGTTAGTATTGTAATGGAATTTCTATGATGTCACAATTGAAATAAAAGTGTACCTGTACCTGCTGATAATATTTGTAGCAGTCCCTGTGTCAGACTATACAAACAGTACAAGTTGTATTACATCTTACAGCGATTAACTGGAGTAGTTGTTGTTGTTGTTGATGTTCTCCCGGGGCAGAATGGCCTCCTGCCCCACAGACTCCCAGTACGCTCTGGTCGCAGTGAAAAAACAAATTGAAATAAAGGAGGGGCTGGCCCTATATGCCTGGGCTACCAAAGCACATCCCAGGGTAGTGGGACCAGAGCTTACTGAACCATGGAGTCTGGGGGTCTCCAACTGCCAGGGAGATTGTGGGGAAGGTCTTTGATACCACAGCCAGTGCTGTGGGCCCAAGTCCATGTTACCACAAGAGCTACAAGTGGGGCCGCACTTTCCATGAGACCAGCCCTGAAGGGACTATACGGGGAAGGGAGTGTACACTGCTGCATTCAAAGGGATAATGCACCCCTGTGTGCTGGCGGTCCACACAGAAAAAGAAGCAAAAAAACTTTCGGTTGCAGTACACCTCAAGTGGATTTTTAATCCATGATGTGGGCAGATCTTGTTAAAACCACTAGAAAGTTACCAGATTCTACTACAAACTATATTCAAGCCCAATGGGGATGGCTGATATTCACAGAGAATAAAGTCAGCCCCCCTGGGCAATACTGGAGTAGTTATGTACAGTATATATCAATTTGTTAATCAGTCAACATTTGTACCATAACCCATCGACTAATTTTTCTACCTATCAATATATGTAACTTCCAAGAGTGAAAGGATTGCTAAGCCAAACACCAGTTTAACATATCCTGGTAATATCCTACAATGTAAACAGCCTTAACTTGTTTGTGACATATTGAATGATGTAAGATACTGTAGTACTGCTTTCATTGCTTAGCCAGTATTAAAGGCCTGTTGTATGTGTGTAATGTTGTACAACTAAAGTGCATTGGATACTGTGAGAATACAGGACAGAGAAATCAAACTTATTAATAATTAAAGTATGAAGAGAGGAAAAATCTAAGGTAAGTGTGTCAGTTTATTGGATGAATAATAATCTGGATGGATACCATATTCTGGCATGAATCACACTTCATAGTGTAGGCCTACACACACACACTCCCGCACAGTGCGCTCGCAAGTCGCACCCCTGCAAATGGTACACACTCGAGCACATTCCCACCTGCACTTTTCTAGTCCCAGAATCATACACTGAATTGCATACACACCCTCTCTATATTACAACTTATTCCCACCTCAATTACACGGAGGCTACTTTACTTTCGTTACTCACAACAACACAATTAATACACCCTCCTTCACCCACGCAATCTTTCCAAGGCATACAGTACACAATACTCTCATTTCAATATGTACTATCACATGTAGTCATACAATCGCCTACTGAGCTCAACTCTGCTAATAAGTGACATGAGATAACTAAAAGAAACGTGTGTGTTTGTGTGTGTGAACTGAAAACAGCGCAGTTCCATTTTTTTTTCTACAGATCTGCTGTGGATTTAAAATCATATTGATTTTCACCATTGCAGAATAATTTAGGCCAAATATCATATTTTCTTTTTAAAGAAGACGTAGCCATTTTACTCGCACAGTTGTTGCGTTGCAGGAAATCACTGCAGTATGTCGGTCAAGAGCCAATAAAATTGGCATAAGTATTATTGTCTTAAACAAACCAATAGATATGTATCCTGGGGATAAATAATATACTTTAGTATGATTTATTATATAGATGCCTTCATGATGCTATAGTTGATTAATTGAATATCATCTTGTATACCCCATTCGGAAAGAGACTCGTGATTAGTATATAACCGATGGCGCAGATGTAAACAGATGTTGCCATGGTAGCCAATCTAATACCTCGGTGGTCAAAGGTAATTGTAGAATATCGGAAAAAGAAAATAATATCCTTAATTTTTATGAGCATGAAAGAAAAAATATATAATAAAGTTTCCTATTAATGACTACAATGGGGTTAGAATAAATAAATAAGTTTGGTAATAAAATTGAGACTGTACGAGATGGTGGACGTCAGCTGAGCCATCGACCCACCTCACTGGCCTGGGTGTGTCAGGCAGCTCATATACAGGCTCGAATCACACCTAGTTTATTTTGATTTTTTTGTGTTTAATTCGAAAGAAGAATAGCTGAAGGTCGTCCACAGTAAGTATTAATGTCACACTGTTATTTTAAGCTATATAAGAGTGATTTATTTTACTGTTTGCTGTTATTATTGGGTGTAGTAGTATTAGCATCTCGCATTCTTGAGCAATTTAAAAGGAAGTTCCTTTTAATTTTGTGTTAAATTCAAAACCAGGTTGGCTTAGGATTGCTCACACTGAGTATTCGTGTCACACCAATAGAATAACCTACAGTATATGGGTGTTCTTACATTTTAAAAATAGTACAATTAGTATGGTCGGAAATTAGTATCCATGTTAAGTTGAAATATATATTTTATTTATTTCTTTATGTTGAAGTGGAAACTAGAGAAGCTAATTGTCATATTAAACTGGTGATTCTTGATGCTGTAATTCTCTAACTTAGTAGCATATAGGATGAACTCCACATCTATTAATAGTGAAGTAAATGCTTGGTAATTGAAAAGTGATGAAAAACTGTATTCCATATTCATCATAATCAAGAAAAGTCCTTAAGTTCATTTTCTAAGGGATGAAGAGCAAGATTTTTAGCAAGGCTTATATTGAAAGGTACGGTAGGAATTAAATCCAAGGTATTGGGGAAAAGTAATTATTATTCCTTCATTGGGTTACAAGAGGTTGGGGTGAATTTATTACATAGAAGGAGTCTAAACTACCGGTACATATGGTGACTTAAAAACACAACCATATGTAATGAATGAGGAGACATATGGTTACCCAAAATTGTAAGAAAATACTAGAATACCTGTAGCCTAATGTTCCTAGGTGAGGGTGTGGGTACCAGATACATGTACAGTACTGATATTTTAGCATATGGCACAGTAGTATATGCCACAGATTAATTATTACACAAAATGATGGAATTCATATTCAACATGTACAGTATTTTCATTCTGATATAGTTTTTTGTATATTTTTCAATAACTTCAAAGCACTTTTTACTCTGTAAAGATGTAAATATACCATGAGAATTTAGAAATTAAAGACAAAAGACACAAAAAATATGGTACTGTAATAGTGTAATGAATACTGTAATAATGAAGCTTTGCTGATCTAAGCCACTTTTAATGTGGTTGTATGCTATTACTATATATATTGAAATAAATATTGCATTACAGTATAATTGTAGTACCGGTATCGTACTATATAAATGATATTGAAACACCATGCTATTGTTGTATGGTCACCATTAATTTTGCTTAATATAAAATGGACTTTAGAGTTGGTTGATTATTGGAGATTATAAGTAATTGCAAATGTCTGCAATACGGTGACTTACAATATTTTTACAACTAATGACAGGTGAGGGTTAAGAAACACTGATAGGATGGAATTTAGAGAGAGAAGGATACAAAAAGTCAGAAGGGACCTGGGGGAGTATAAAATAAGGAAAAGAGCAAGTTGAAAGCGACAAGGTGGGAAGGAATATAAGGTCGATGTGAAGACGAGTAGCACAAAAGATACCCAGTAGATGAGAGAAGGCAGAAGGAGAAAGGAGGAGAAAATAATCCTTATGGAAAAGAGAAGGCTGCATGGGGAGAGATTAAACTTGTGAGAGTAAAGAGAAGAGTGGGGGAGGTTTGGACAAAGAAAATGGACCCTTAGTGGTGGCATGAAGTGGAAAGTTTGGCAGAAGGGGGAGTTGGGAGAGCAGTAAATGAAAATGTGGAAGAATTTGGAAGACCAGGATAATGTGACATAGGACCGGCTAAATTCCTAGTCTTAGTCCCACACCAGGTGAATGTAAATGAACCTTTGAAGTTAATCATATGAAACTTTATTACACAGACCAACAGATATAATTTTGCATGCATCATTTTTCGAGGCCGCGATTAATTCGAAGGTTTTGAAGGACTATTGGGCGTGATTATATGTATACAGTGCCTTCAATTATTCAGAGCAAAAATCTAGGTAAATATAATTATCATATTGATGTGTGATTTTAATTGGAAGATTGTGAGACTTTTGTTACCTTCGTAGTCCCAGTAATTGCCTCTGTGGAAAAAAGATGAGTTAGTTAATTAAATAGATTAGGCACGTCGACCCCCCCGTTTGTTGTTGTAAACTTTTAAATATATGACAGGCTAAAAACTTTTCATAATAGACTAACTTGTTCACTTTTGTTTTTAAGACCACATTATTATTATTATTATTATTATTATTATTAGTAGTAGTAGTAGTAGTAGAATTTATTTTTTGTCAAATGTTCAAAGTCTCTCTCTCTCTCTCTCTCTCTCTCTCTCTCTCTCTCTCTCTCTCTCTCTCTCTCTCTCTCTCTCTCTCTCTCTCTCTATCTCTCTATCTCTCTATCTCTCTATCTCTCTCTCTCTCTCTCTCTCTCTCTCTCTCTCTCTCTTCTCTCTCTCTCTCTCTCTCTCTCTCTCTCTCTCTCTCTCTCTCTCTCTCTCTCTCTCTCTCTCTCTCTCGTTTTCATCCATCCCCTCCCCCTCACTCTCTCTTTTTTTTCAACCTCCCTTCCTCGCTGTTTTTCCCCTCTCTCTCGACCTCTTCTTGCACTTCCTCCACCTTTTTTCCCCTCTCCCTTCTTTCCCTCACCCAATGAAAATAGTTAGCATAGGTCTAGCAAAGCAAAAAAAATAGAGCCTCGCAAGGACCAATAATCATAATAGGCCTGTTGCTGTTGAAAGGTCCTTTTGTATTTTCTTTGTATTTTCAGTTTTATTTTACTAAGTATCTTCTTTTCCCTTTCATATCTTCATTCTATCAGCCTCCTAGTCTCTGTGTTGTTTTCCTCTCCTTCCCTTCCTTCTTCTATCCTATCTCTTAACCACCCCTCCCCTCCCCACGACCTCCCCCCCCCCTGGATTACCCGAGTAAGAGAGAGAGAGAGAGAGAGAGAGAGAGAGAGAGGGACAGGGGCAAGTGCGTGGGATGACTTGAACGAATAGAAGCACAGGAGGCGAAGGGAGGGTGGGGGGGGGGGTAGGATGATTATGTACAAGAGAGAGAGAGAGAGAGAGAGAGAGAGAGAGAGAGAGAGAGAGAGAGAGAGAGAGAGAGAGAGAGAGAGAGAGAGAGAGAGAGAGAGAGAGAGAGAGAGAGAGAGAGAGAGAGAGAGAATATAAAGAAAGAATAAATGAGGTGTTTGGTAGGAGCAGGGTTTAGGGGGAGTAAAGTGGATAGAAAGGAGGGATTTAAAGGCTGGAGGAGGGGTGTAGAAAGATGGGGAAAGAGCCTGTAAGGAGAGTAAACAAGGATATTATATGAGAGAGAGAGAGAGAGAGAGAGAGAGAGAGAGAGAGAGAGAGAGAGAGAGAGAGAGAGAGAGAGAGAGAGAGACAGACAAAATGCATAGGACGAGAGACAGACAGGCAGAGACAGACAAAGAGAAAGGAAGGAAGGGAGAGAGGGCTCAGGTAACCAAGTGACCACTGTAACTGGATCCGGAAGGAAGGAAGGGAGGGAGAGGGAGAGAAGGAGAGGGAGGGAGGGAGAGGGAGAGAAGGAGAGGGAGGGAGGGATGGTAAGAGTAAAGGGTGTGTGTGCATGGTGGACTGGACTGCTCTCAGGACTCACTGTCTCCACAACACCACTCTCCTCATAACATTGCCAACACCACCATCATAATAACAACACGACTATTATATTGCCAACACCACCATGATAATAACAACACCACCATGATAATAACAACACGACTATTATATTGCCAACACCACCATGATAATAACAACACCGCTATGATATTGCCAACACCACCATGATAATAACAACACGACTATTATATTGCCAACACCACCATGATAATAACAGCACCACTATGATATTGCCAACACCACCATGATAATAACAACACCACCATGATATTACCAACACCAACATCATAATAACAACACCACCATGATATTACCAACACCACCATGATATTACCAACACCACCATGATAATAACAACACGACTATTATATTGCCAACACCACCATGATATTGCCAACACCACCATAATATTACCAACACCACCATGATATTACCAGCACCACCATAATATCTACCACTATCACCATCATAATACCACTACCACCAACACCACCACTATCACCATCACCATCACCATCACAATCACCACCATTAATAATCACCCCAGACACTTCCACCACCAACACCACCACCACCACCAACACCATCAACACCAACATCACCACCAACACCATCACCAACACCATCACCAACACCATCACCAACACCAACACCACCACCACCAACACCAACACCATCACCACCACCAACACCATCACCACCACCCACACCACCACCAACACCACCATCACCATCACCAACACCAACACCACCAACAACACCCATCACCACCACACACACCATCACCACCATCACAACACCATCACCAACAACACCACCACCAACAACACCACCACCAACAACACCATCACCAACACCACCACCAACACCAGTATATAAATAATTAAGCACCACATACACTTAACCAGTCAGTCAGCAAGCCTCCCCTTGAATTTTTTGGCATTTCTTTATTTCCTCTTCTTTTTCTGGTTCCGTTTTGACCTGCAATCGATGTGGTGGTTGGTGTCGGTCCGGGGGGTGGGGTTGGGGTTGGGTGGGGGAGGGGGGACTCTTCGGGGTTGCCACACGTCGCCTGCAGCCTCTATTTACCTTCCCCCCAATGACCCCCTACCCCCCCCCCCACACACACATCAACAACAATAACAACAACAACAACAAGCAGCTGAATGACAGACTGAGTGAATCTTTTCTCGCCTCGTGCCAATCACCCAGCCAATCAGTAGCAAGTATAGGCTACAGTAGTTCGCGATTGGTCCGTTCACCCATCACACCCCAGTGACCATAGGAATATATACATCTGCAGAAAAATTAAAATAGTATTAAAAAGTTATGTAAATGGAATGGTTGCCAAATGGAATATAGTCGTATATACTTAATTTCATATTTGTGTATTGTTGTTTTTTTTGTCCACACTTCCCTCACTCACACACACACACTTTCTTGGACTGGGAATGCATATGAAAAGTTGCAATATATCTTAATGTCCTAGCCTTCACTTCCCTTCCCTTCCCTTCGCCTTAACCTTATATAAGAGAGATGATAAAGTGTACAAACGAGAGATGATAGAGTGTACAAACGCGAGATGATAGAGTGTACAAACGAGAGATGATAGAGTGTACAAATGAGAGATGATAGAGTGTATAAACGAGAGATGATAAGAGTGTACAAATGAGAGATGATAAGAGTGTATAAACGAGAGATGATAGAGTATTTAAATGAGAGATGATAGAGTGTACAAATGAGAGATGATAGAGTGTACAAATGAGAGATGATAAGAGTGTACAAACGAGAGGTGATAGAGTATTTAAATGAGAGATGATTGAGTGTAAAAAAAAGATATGAAGGAGTGTATAAACGAGAAATTATAGATCGTTGCATTGATGGACGAGCCAGTGTTTGTGTGTGTGTGTGTGTGTGTGTGTGTGTGTGTGTGTGTGTGTGTGTGTGTGTGTGTCTACCAAACATATAATAGGCAGTGATGTCAAATTTGTGCCTGTGAGTGGTGGGCAGGAAGGGTAAACGATTTGTTCTCCTTATGTATGCAAAAGGAAGGAAAGAAGGGAGGAGAGAACTTGTGTGTTGGGGAGGAGGAGGGGGTGGGAGGGTGTTGGTGAAGGTAAACATGGGTAAAATCAAGGGTAAAATGTTTGGAGTGGCTTCGTGGACACATTGCCTGGAGACGAAGGGAGGTGACGACAACGACGACGACAATGACGACCATGACGATGACGTTGGTGTTCGTTCGGCTTCACATTTTCCACGAAGCCTTTTTGGACGATATGAATATTTACCCGTTATTAGTGTCTTCGTGTGTGTGTGTGTGTGTGTGTGTTTTGTGTGTGTGTTTTGTGTGTGTGTTTTGTGTGTGTGTGTTTTGTGTGTGTGTTTTGTGTGTGTGTGTGTGTGTGTGTGTGTGTGTGTGTGTGTGTGTGTGTGTGTGTGTGTGTGTGTTTGTGTGTGTGTGTGTGTGTGTGTGTGTGTGTGTGTGTGTGTGTGTGTTTGTGTGTGCGTGTGCGTGTGTGTGTGTGTGTGTGTGTGTGTGTGTGTGTGTGTGTGTGTGTGTGTGTGTGTGTTTTAGAGGGATGCTGTGACACTTTTTCTTAGGTTATTCGTATTGTGGGTGGAAATTATTGTCTATGACTGTACACGAACGGGATGATGATGGTGGTGGTAGTGGTGGTAGTAGGT
>JAWQEG010006829.1:0-60302 GCA_033782935.1 Petrolisthes cinctipes | reverse complement strand
TCTCTCTCTCTCTCTCGCTCTCTCTCTCTCTCTTCTCTCTCTCTCTCTCTTCTCTCTCTCTCTCTCTCTCCTCTCTCTCCTCTCCTCTCTCTCTCTCTCTCTCTCTCCTCTCTCATCTCTCTCTCTCTCTCTCTCTCTCTCTAAGTGCCATCAGAACGTGTAGTGTTTGCTGATGTAATCTGGAGAGGACACGACAAGTGGGTTCAGAGTGGCGGGTGTGAGTGGTAGGTGATGAGTGGAGAGGGTGGCAGTGGCGGATCGTGAAGGTGGCGGAACATGAGTCTGGAAAGGCAGGCTGATCGTGATAGTGATTGTAGAAGATTTTAGAACATGTGAGGTGAAGGCTGACCAGTGAACCATTATAGGCTATAGAGTGTGTTGGAGTGTGTGTGTGTGTGTGTGGAGTTAGTGGTCTGGAACATGAGTGTGTGGAGGTCTGTGGAACATGTGGGGGTGGAGGCCGATCAGTGTGGTGGGTGGTGGTGGTGGTGGACCTTTTAATCTGAAGTGTGGAGGAACGCAAACAAAGTGTCATACAAGGGTGGGTGGTTGGAGTGAGTGCTTGAGGGCGTGAGTTTATCTGGTGTGTACACGAATCGAGAACTTGTTTACAAACTGCATCACAAGTGTTTAGTGAGGTGGCTGGTGGGCAGTCAGCTGGAAGTGCACTGCTAATTGTGGTCGTGTGGGTCCAAGATGGTGGTTGTTATGGTAGCTAGTTTGTACTTGATGTTAGTAGTGGTAGTTATGGTAGCTAAATGTCCGTCACCTTGTTGATGGTAGTTGTGTTATCTATTTGTACTCGTTGGTGGAAGGTACAATACAGTAGTTAGTTGTCCTCCAGTTTGAGAGAGTACAAGTCCAGTTTCGTTAAAGATACCAAGACACTTTGAAGTACGATGGATGATGGTATGGTAAAGTGTTCACAATTAGGACCAACCAGCTGTGTCTGTGAATGACTGAGATTATATTGTTTAACTTTTAAATTAGAGAATTCGACAGAAAAGAGATGGATATATTGGTTGGTGCTGCATGTAGTAGTTTGATAGTAATGATGTTGGTAATAGTGAATGGTACTGGTGAAAGTGATAGTAATTGTGGTGGTGGTTGGTGAAGGTGGATGGATAGTGGTAATGGTGGTGGTGGTAGCTGAGAGTGGTTAGTGGTGAGTGATGACTGTGAGAGTGCTTGTGTGGCCAGGATAATGACCCGCTGACACTTTTCTGCTGACAAACTGCTGACACCATCTTCTCTTGCTGATACAACAAACTTCCCCTGCAGCTTCCTGGTTCCCTCCTGCTGGCATGGCTATTCTTCCTCCTCCTTCTCCTCCTTCTCCTCCTCCTCCTTCCTCCCCTCTTTGTGATTGGTACCCCTCCAGTCGCTGACACGGGGCTGATAGTGGCCAGTCAAAACAGTGCTTCACCCTCTCTCCTGCCCTCGTCTTTCTCCTCATCGTACCTCTTCTTTTTTTCCTCCTCCCTCCTCCAGACTTTGACACACACCACTTCACACGCAGAACAAGTAACAACAACAACAACAACAACAAATCCGTCATGCTTTCCCACACCGTTACCAAGATTTTATTAAACGTAAAAATGCGAGTAGATTTTATGAGCCTTATGCAGTATTTTTCCATCTAGTAATCTTTTTCTGTTTAAGTTTCACACGTAATAATGACTCACAAATCATTTGATACAAAATATAATATCAAATACAAATCATATTAATTTACTCAATCTTGTCTTTTCTTCCAGGTATGTTGCATCAGGACTATTTGAACCAAGCAGCCAGAGTGGTGAGTGAATGAAGGTAGAGATATGAGTTTGAGTTACATGGAGATAGATAACTAAAGTATTACATCCGCTTCCCAGTCTCTGAAAATTAATATACCCTTTTGTTTACCTATAATATTTGCTGTCAGTTTGTAACTCATTAAAATTTCCACTGTAATAATCAGGTCTTTTGTGTGTGTGTCTGTGCCTGTGTGTGTGTGTGTGTCTTTGTACTGCGAGGGGAACTACATAAATGTGTGTGTGTGTGTGACGACGAGAGTATGTGTCGGAGTGAGAGATCTATGTTTATGTTTTAGGTGTCTGGCAGAATTTATACGTTGCTGTGGAATGTCTCTGGTCTGCCTGAAAGCTCATGGTGTGTGTGTGTGTGTGTGTGTGTGTGTGTGTGTGTGTGTGTGTGTGTGTGTGTGGTATAAACTTCGTAGTGTGTGTTGTTGCTGGGATATTTGGAGGGGTCCTGTTGTTGTATATAAAGTGTGTTGGCAATGTGATGTTTGTCTGTAATGAATGTTGATGATGTTTGTAATGGTGAAAATGTTAGGATACATACATATTTTGTTTATTCCCGAATGTACTACGATGGGTGAAAACAAATCTCTGGATGGATATACTCTTAATCTAAACCAATGTATACTGAAGCATGTGCACGTAATGCCAGATATACAACCCATTGGACCCAGGTTGTTTGACGTCACTATCTATCCTTTGCTTGGCTACCATTTTGAGATACATGTATACAGCTGGACTCCCATCGCGTACACCAATGGGAATTTCAACAATTTCAAAACTTCGTTTTCTAATTCTCTGATGTTCTGACTTCTGAGCAATATAAGATTCCACCTTTGTTTTTCTCTCTCTCATTGAAAGTGGTAGTTTGGGCAGTAAACATCCTGTTCTCTCTGTTTACCGCATACCAGAGATGAAAAAACCAAGGAAAGGTCCACGAGAACGGACATCAGGAAGAAGGAATTTATGATTCTCTCGGATATCCTGAGGCCAAACACCCTACTCAGAGAACTGAAAAGTCTGTGGCAAACATTTCATTTTAGGTAAACAATTTGCATACTTGGGTCGTCTTGAGGTATGCATAACTGATGAGGACCAACAAGGACTCAAAGGTTGTAACTTTAACGTCTGTTGCGAATAAATTGGGTTGTACTGTATTTTGCAAAGTCGTATTTCAGCTCAGGCTTTCCCAGATCCATCCGTAGTCAATTGTATGTTGCCTATACCATGTTTTTCCTCCGCATACTTTAAGTTTCGTGTACCAATGCTGGTTGTGATATGATGCTTAAGGAGAGAATACACTTTTGGTACATAGGAGCGCTTTGAATCCAATCCTCCAAAGTATGTCAGGAAACAGGACCAGATTAACAAATATAATGGTGGTGTGTTGCTTGGATTAGTTTGTAGGAATCGGTTGCTCCAGACTTACCAAAACTATACTCTCCCCTTAAATACTGTAAACCTGATGATGCTCTAGTGGTATCAAACAGAATGACAATTGTACCGGTAATCTATGTTTGCCGGTGCTGCCATCTGGTTTATTTCATATTTAATTAAGATACGAAGTGGTTGGACTTATAATACTTACTACTATACTTTGTGCAGCGTAAGCGTTTGTTGTGGTGTTCTCAAGGGTACTGTTAGTTTTTTTTAATTATATATATATTTTCAATGTAGTTTTGTCTCGTGTGTGTGTGTGTGTGTGTGTGTGTGTGTGTGTGTGTGTGTGTGTGTGTGTGTGTGTGTGTGTGTGTGTATACTTTGTGCAGCGTAGGCGTTGTGGTGTTCTCAAGGGTAATGTTAGTTTTTTTAATTATATAAATATTTTCAATGTAGTTTTGTCCCGTGTGTGTGTGTGTGTGTGTGTGTGTGTGTGTGTGTGTGAGAACATGATAGAGTGTGAGGTGTCATGAAGCATCCTGGGTGAAGTGGCTGACATAGTACGGCCATGCATCATCACCCCCGCCACTACCAACTGATTCTGACGTCCCCCTCACCCTTTACACACACCCTCACCCTCTGTAACACACACCCTGACTCTCTATAATACACCCTGGACCTCTTTAACACACCCTGACCCTCTATAATACACTCTGACCCTCTATACACACCCTGACTCTCTATAATACACCCTGACTCTCTATAATACACCCTGGACCTCTGTAACACACACCCTGGACCTCTGTAACACACACCCTGGACCTCTATACACACCCTGACTCTCTGTAACACACCCTGACTCTCTGTAACACACACCCTGACTCTCTGTAACACACACACCCTGACTCTCTGTAACACACCCTGACTCTCTATACACACCCTGACTCTCTATGCACACACCCTGACTCTAATACACACCCTGACTCTCTATACACACCCTGACTCTCTATACACACCCTGACCCTCTATACACACACCCTGACACTCTATACACACACCCTGACACTCTATACACACCCTGACTCTCTATACACACCCTCACCCTTTACACACACCCTGGACCTCTTTAATACACCCTGACTCTCTATACACACCCTGACTCTCTATAATACACCCTGACTCTCTATACACACACCCTGACTCTCTATACACACCCTGACTCTCTATACACACACCCTGGTCCTCTATACACACCCTGACTCTCTACAACACATACCCTGACCCTCAACACACACACACACACACACACACATTCTTACACTTACGAGTACAAACACACACACACACACACACACACACACACAACTCAGTGGAATATCAGCTCTGTTGTATCCATGATGTGTTTTGAAGAGCTCCATTCTGTCTCTGTATATGTGTGTGTGTGTGTGTGTGTGTGTGTGTGTGTTGGAGTCAGATAATGTTGGTATAGGCGTGTGTGCGTGGATACATACAATGATAATACTGCACCTGTAGATGACTATGGTAGTGAAGATGTCCCACCGTAACACTATGAAATGAAATGAGTGTGTAGAGGTGGCTGTAGTTGGTGGTTTGTAAATGGTTGTGAGAGAGAGAAAAAGAAAGAGAACATTGGTGTGAGTGATAACACCTCGGCCTCGATCCTTCACTCACCCTCGCCACTCTTATCACCAAGATAAACACCTCAGTCCTCCTCCCCGCCCACAGATACACATTCCCTCTTATTTATACACGCATATACAAACATTTACACAGACATGAACAAACATATACAGACAGACATATATACTCGTACATAATCAGGCACTCTGATAAACAGCCCAACTCGCTTTCTTCACCCCCCACACGCATTCCTTACTCATATGTCAACATACACATACGTTTATAATTGTACACACAAATTAAAATATAAATATAACCCACATTAACATATAAATGTATAAATAAACCTGTTTGTACACAGTCCTACAAAACACACACACACACACACACACACACACACACACAGGAAACGATGGATGAGATAACACTATGACAAAGTTTCATATGACTGTTTCTAAGATAATGGATTATCTTTAGAGAAATAAATGAGTGAAGTGCACAGCAGAGTCAGGTCGGTTGGTAAGAACCTTATCGATAGAAACTTAACCATGTAGTGACCAACAAGATGGATTTCTTAGCATTATGTTGTCCGAACTAAGCAGAGTTCATAAAGGCCATATAGGCGTGAAATGCTTGGATTTCTTCCCTGTTTGATTATCATAGAAATTTGAATGTATATTTGGGGATGAACCAAACAAATAGGGAGTAGTGTGAAGTTTATTTACATAATCTGATATCGCCTCTCAGTAGAGATCGAGTGATACCCTGCGCGCCAGTACCACCACCATACCGTATATAAACAAGTGGAACTCCACACACTTTTAGCAACCTTACTACCAAATACTTTCAACTCCTGCCTCCCCATGACATGAAAATTCCCTGGTGTCTGTTGGAAAAAAATGACCAAAGATGGCAGTCATTGTTAAAGGTGATGATAGTCTATTTTTATCAGGTTGGAGGGATGACTGACTCAATTCTCTAAACTGTGTCAACAAAACAGTTCCCCTAATCGTATTCAGGATGAAGAGCCGGAGTCTGCTACCTGGCAGAGTATATAATTATGAAGGAATCAGTAACCTCTCAGTTTGGCCAAAAGACGAGAAAAATAACAGCGGTAGGCTTACTTAATGCGTTCTTGTCACAGCTGGGTTGGAGGAATGTGTTATAGTGTCGTGCATCTATTTTAGACGAGAGCGTCGCTGTGATGTTTTTATTTACTGTAGGTCTGGAGGAGGTGCTGCAGGACACAGTTTGGGGACTGAGAAACGACGTTGTGGTTTGTTTATACTCATTGTGTGTGTCTGTCGTGCAGCGATCTCTCTCTCTCTCTCTCTCTCTCTCTCTCTCTCTCTCTCGTCTCTCTCTCTCTCTCTCTCTCTCTCTCTCTCTCTCTCTCTCTCTCTCTCTATCTATCTATCTATCTATCTATCTATCTATCTATCTATCTATCTATCTATCTATCTATCTATCTATCTATCTATCTATCTATCTATCTATCTACACACACACACACACACACCCGTGCAGCTTATCTCAACACAAGTGCTCCTCAGACTGTTCCATAGCGATCATCCTCCCCTCTCCCCCCCCCCCCCACCAACCCCCAACCCCCTCCAGCAAGCACTACTCATCCTGACTGAACGCACAACTTGTCTGTCTCCCCTGCTTGCTTGTTCACTTCCCGTCTCTCTCATTTTCACCTGTCTACTTCCTCCTACTCCCTCTTTCACATATTTGTCTTCTTCAATTTCTCCCTCAGATTTCCCCATTGCCCAAATTCTTACTCACTGTCTAACTCCTTACCTCCATCACCTCCTCCTATAATCCCACCCCATCACCACCTCCTCCCATAAGCCCACCCCATCACCCACCTCCTCCCATCTCACCCTCCTATCATCCCTCCCATCTCCCCATTCCATCACCCCTTCCCATTTCACCAACCCTCTATCACCCCTACGTCTACTGCCCCCTTCCTCCCCTCCCAACCACGCATCACCCATACGTTCTCCTGCCCCCTTTCCTCCCCTCCCCTCTCAACACCACCCTATCACCCCTACGTCTACTGCCCCCTTCCTCCCCTCCCAACACCCCCTATCACCCCTACGTCTACTGCCCCCCTTCCTCCCCTCCCCTCTCAACACCACCTACACCCCTACGTTCTTCCCGGCCCCCTCCCCTCCCTTCTCAACACCACCTCTATCACCCCTACGTTCTCCCCGGCCCCCACCCCTCTCAACACCACCCTACACCCCTACGTTCCCCCCTCCCCTCTCAACACTACCCTACACCCCTACGTTCTCCCCGGCCCCCCTCCCCTCCCAACACTTTGCAATGGTATCTACAAGGATGGACTTGGGCTGGTTCTCAAAATAGGCAGTAAATCAGCCCGGCCCAATTACTGTGATATTGCCTCTGAAAAACACAAGGCTGGGTGGCCGCACAGTCAGGCTCTTTGTGTGTGTGTGTGTGTGTGTGTGTGTGTATGGAGGTGTAAGTATAATTTGTATGTGTGTGTGTTTTGTTGGTGCAAGTGTGTATATTGTTTAGAATATGTGCATAATTTTTAGGCATTTGGTGTGTGTGTGTGTGTGTGTGTGTGTGTGTGTGTGTGTGTGTCGGGTTATAAGTGCTAGACTGTGGTGAGTGAGTTGATGTCAGTGATACGTATGAGTGTGACTCTTTGTGTGTGTGTGTGTGTGTGTGTGTTTCCGGTACTCAGTTCATAATGGCACCTCTCACAACACAACAACTTCTCGCCTTCCCCACTTCCTTTCTCTCTCTCTGTCTTTGTATCTGTCAGTGTGGCTCATCCTCCCCTCCCCCCTCCCCCTCCTCTCTGTATATTTTGCACAATATCTGTATAAGGTCTCAAAACCCTTATCTCTTTCCTCAACACACACTTCATTTTTTTGTGTTAGTGATTGCTGTAGAATTGTTACTGTGGGTGTATGTGTGTGTGGTAGTATTTCACTGGTGTTCTACTGCATTGCCGCTTGTGTTGTGCTTCATTGATACCTACACGTGTACAGTATGTGCGTCAGTGCTGTTTGTTTGTGTTGCAGTGCTGTGTGTTGCAATGCTATTATGTGTGTGCTACAATGACGTGTGTGTGATTGATATAGTGGTCTGTATGGGAGTGATAACATTGATATGTGTTTGTGCCACTGTGCTGCCTGTGTGCTCTGCAGTGACGTTTGTGAGAGTGTTGCAGTGATGTGTCTGAGTGTTGCAGTGCTGTGGTGGCCGCCGGAGACAGTAACGAGACACATCCTGGCTGTGTGTGTGAGCGAGGGAGAGGGACAGGGAAAGGGAGAGAGCGAGAGAGAATGTATGTGTGTGTGTGTGTGTGTATATATCTGTGTATATATCTTTCCTGTGACTTTATATGACCTCATTGTTCACTCTATCTGACATTAAACCACATGTCTCTCCTCCCTTCACATCATCATCATCATCATCATCATGGCGATTATCAGTCATTATCAGGACATGTATTACGAAGGCCTGTCCCAATACTAGTTTACTCTATCCAGTTCATGCCAAAGTTCTTATCACATCTCGGCTCACAACTTGACTCACGTATCACTCTCCTATAATATTTACGCAACGTTCTTATCTCCTGCCTCTCTCATTTTACACATCGTGTCCCACTTGGAACTGTAAGGAGGTCATTTACTCCCATAAAAGGAAAGCGTTACACCATTGTATTCTAATAATATGGCTGGGTTCGAAGATTCAATGACAGGAAGCTGCACTCGGTACCTCTCTTCGTCATCTTTTCCGGGTACAGAAGGGAATATAGCTAAAACTTTTTATACACCAGGAAAGACTTTAACTCCCACTAAGAAAAAAAGAAAATGATTCCCAGACACACAGTTTTCCTTGAAAAAACAAGAGAACTTAATTTCACAAACTGAAATCGTAAATCGCAATGGAGAAGAAAGGCAGTGGTCATGTAAAGTGAAGCTGTTCCTATATCCAGTGTTTTTTTCAGGAATCTTCGAATAAGTTTGTGTTTGTGCATTTGTTATTAATACTTTTTGGGGTTGATACATTTTTATCAACTTCACTAACATGTAATGGTCCGTTATCAGTCTTGCTGTGTCTGAGCCAGTGGTGTAAAGTACAGTTGAATTAACATCAATGAGGGCCACTCTGGATTTGTCAGTCCTCCCTCCTTAAGGCTTAAGATATGCAGCTCGAGCCACGAGTGATGAGCTGAGTAAATGTTTTCTGTGTATGTTTCATCTTGTCCTGGTTTGGGCTTTATATCAAAGCGAGACAATATTGGTATTAGTTACGTACTGTCGGCGGCTAAAGTCCTGTCGCCACATCTGCCAAATCACAAAGTACAGCATAGACATATTAGCTTCACAGGCTCACAAACTAGTGACCCCTGTATGTCTGTTGGAAAAGTATTGTCTAAACCTTAAAAGAAACGTTAATGTAGACAGTTTCCACCAAAGGATGTGGGTTGTTTACACAGATCCATGCTAAAATGCCCCTGAGTAGATACAGTATAGGCCCCTCCTCCCTCCCTCCTCCCTCGCTCCTCATAGCTCAAGTGCCTTCACTCCTCACATCACGCATCTGCTCATTTGATACACCACTCATACATACCGCACGCCACTCATCACCGGCTCACAATTCACACGCCGCTAATAACTCACCACTTATCACTTTCACTTTACTACTCACACACACCCTCCTCCTCCACCACTCATACCTACTCCACACTTGTTTGTCCCCTGGGTGTGTGTTGGAGATAGAGAGAGAGAGAGAGAGAGAGAGAGAGAGAGAGAGAGAGAGAGAGAGAGAGAGAGAGAGAGAGAGAGGATAAGTGGAGTTTGTGTATATAGTTTGTACGTTACAGTATATGTGAGAGTGGGTGTACATAGTTTGTATTGTATGTGTGTGAGAGTGAGCGTGTGTGTGTGTTTGTGTGTGTGTGTGTGTGTGTGTGTGTGTGTGTGTGTGTGTGTGTGTGTGTGTGTGTGTGTGTGTGTGTGTGTGTGTGTGTGTGCCTCCCCTCCCCTAGCTACTACTCCACCACATTAGCCTATCCCTTTAAAGGCGCAGTGCCAGGTAGCCCCCAGGGAGGCACTCTATGACGCCTGTAACTCGCACCATCACACCTCCTCCTCCCCCAGTCCCTTCCTCCACAACAGACACCATAACTTTACTTCACGTCATTACGGAAACCATCCTACCCATTCACCAACCTTACCTACCTACCTACCTACATCCTCCCTCTCTATACCTCTCCCTCATCTCTCCCTCTCTATACCTCTCCCTCATCTCTCCCTACCATGGCCCATCTTTTCCTACCGCTCCTTGCTCCTTCTCATCTCTCTACCTCTCCCCCATTACCTTCCTACACCTTGTCCTTTTCCCACCCTTTTCTTCTTGTATCTCGCCCCTCTCCCCTCAATACCACGCTTCCCCTCCCTCACTACCACGTTACTTCTTCACATCACTCTACCACTTCCTCTTCTCTCATTTCCCCCTACCTCTCACATCTCTCCCTAACGACCCCTCTAACCTCTCTTTACCAGCCTTCATACTATCTCTCCTCATACCTACTCTTTTTAAGTTCTATTAATTTAACCTCATCCTTTCAATTTGTACACGGAAGGCTCCAAAAACAAAGCAGTGCCTTCTTGAACTCGGTGCTTGAATGCTCCTTGTAAAGTCAAAGGCATCTTTTTTTTTATTAGTTTTACACGTAACAAGTCTACCTACATGTAGAAATAGCAATATGGTTTTGAATATTTAGTGGTCATCCTGCTGTAATGAAGTGTGACCGCTGTTCTCAGAATTGCCAGTCTGCATTTCTGTTCGACCTTGTGAGTAAATACGAAAACAAAACAAACGAAAAATCTAAACACAGATAGAAATTGGATTAAACCCAGATGGTGGTGGGAGTTGGGTGTGCGGGTGTCGGGTTAAAGTGGTGTTGTGGGTGAGTGTTTATTACGGACTGTAAATTGTAGCGCTTATTCGGAGGTTGCATATTGTGGCATAACTTAAGGTCCTCGGGGAAAGTACTGTTAGAAGGAGATGATGATGAAAGGCGTAAACAATAAGTACTATTGCCAACAAAGTTCTGTCGTCTCTCTTGTCCCTCTCTCTCTCTCTCTCTCACCATGAACTTTGAAAATCAGTCTTGCCAATCCGGTACAACTAGAATGCTGATTGACTTTGTTGTAAGAATTAGAATCACTCACTGGTTTGGTGTTAAATTCTGTGGCTTAGGGATTGGCAGGACTGACTTCCAAGTTCAGTACAATATTCAGGAATCAAGAAGGACACGATAAAAAAAAAAAAAGTCCTTTCCTGCGAACCACATTTATCCATATGTTGTTTAAATTAAATGCCTTGACAGATGCTGAACTTTTGTCTGTTGTTAAGGTAATGTTGTTGTTGTTGTTTGTTGTTGTTGATGCTTGGGTTGTCGCCTCTTTGATGATGGTTAGCTTCGGAGTGGTGAGTGTTGTGTGAGGCTGATAGCATGAATGTATGTGTGTTTAATGTTTAGGTTTATTTTATTGTTTACTTGATCTCTGAAGCAGGACGACACTTGAAGCGATCTGTGTATGTTTGTGTGTGTGTGTGGTATTTATGCTGTGAGGTGTACAGTAGGGGTTGTATCTGTGTTGTGGTTGTGTTGTGGTGGGGTTACGTCTGGTGGATGTGAAGGAAGATTATTATATACCTCGTGTGTGCTTTGATGATCACTGTATATATGTGTGTGTGTGTTTGACGTTTCGTGCGGTGCGTGTGGGGTTATGAGTGAGATTGATCGTGTGTGGATTTGCGTGTGATATTCCGTGTGATGCCTTTGAGATTGATTACGTGTGGAGTTGCATCTGGGGTTGCGTGCGATGTGTTTGGGGTTGCGTGCGATGCGTGTGGGGTTGCGTGCGATGCGTGTGGGGTGCGTGCGATGTGTGTGGGGTTGCGTGCGATGCGTGTGGGGTTGCGTGTGGTGCTGATCAGCCACCTCACTCTTCTCCGACAGTTACTGAAGATTGCCCAAGCTCAGTGTGAAGGGGGAGGTGGCTCTTGGGGGGTGGGGGCGGGGGGTGTTTTTTATTGTTGTTCTTATTACTTACTGCTGATGTTTTCTTGTGCTTCCTTCTGTTTGTTATTTTTTTCTGGTATTTGTTCTTCGAAATGTTTTTACTTGAGCTTGTTTCTTTGTGGTGTTTTTGTTCTTTCTGCTGTTTTTATTTTCAGTTGTATTTATTCTTTTGTTTTTGAGCCTCGTCGGTTTATTTAGGAGTGTTTGTAAGTAGGTAAACAACAACAACTTTAGAACGAATTATTGTACGTTCTTATCACTGAGTATTTGTATTATTTGTAAGTATATAGATATTCTGTAGATGAAGACTTCCAAATGTATGTTTTATTGGGCCATAATAACATGATTCTATACCACCACACCTACTGTAACTCCCTCATCTTTACCAATTATAACGCATCCCCATACCTCATACTCCCCTTATCACCCTACCCCATCCCACCTCTTCCTCGCCTCCTCCCGACAACTTCTTTCGTTCACTCCACAACTCCACCCATATCTACACTGCACACCCTTACAACTCCCAATATACATAGTCTGCAGCAATCCCACTTCGCCTCGCCTCACCTCACCTCACCTCACTCCCACACCTATCCCATTAAATATTAGACAGCTCAGTCCCCCCAGTGTTTATTTGCAGCCAGCCAGCCACCCAATGCCCAACACTGGATCAAATACATGCCCCGTCCCTGCCTGCCTGCCTGCCCCACACCACAGACATACATATAGGCAACCCAAGCCGTAGCAACACGGTCACGCAATGGGGCAAACCGACCCCTGTGCTACGGGTAAATAGAGTGGATAATCGTGGGGCACGGGGCAGGGTGGGTTGCGTCCCTCTCGCCCCGCCCCACCAACCTTGTAGCTTGGTATATTTTTAAACGCGAGCTTCTCCAGCCAAGATGGTGCTGCTGGAGTGAGGGGGTGGAGGGGAAGTGGGAACCAGGATTACGAGGGAGTGGGGAGAGGGAGGGGTTTAAGAGAGAGACATGGAGAATTGAGATGGAGAAAGATGTTAAGGATTGATGATGAAGAAAGGTGAAAAGAGGTTTAAGTTTAATGTTAGGAGAGGGAAAATGGAAAGGAAATTCAGGATGGGAAAGAGAAAAAATAGACGGAAAATATTTTGAGAAAGAAAGGGCTTATTGGGGAGTGAGAGGCATGACTTAGAAGCAGTAGCCAATAAACCCTCAACTCCACTCTTCCCCACTTTTGTATATATTCCACATTCTCTCTCGTTCACTCACTGCATCAACCACTGCTACTTCTACCTCTCCTTTCTTTTCCTGTTGTCCTCATTCACTCCCTCATAACCTTGCTTCCTCTCTTCGCTTACCACCTTTTAAATACTTCCTCTCATCTCTCGTTCACTCTTTCTCATTCTTCCGCACGTATAATCAATTTCACGTTAGTATCTTTCTCATATCTTTTCTTTATCTTTCCTCTATCTTTCCTTTGCCTCCTTCCACTCCCCACCTTCCTGCTCTCACTCCCTCTTTCTTTTCCTACCTCCCCCAATTCGCGGTCCTTAATATCGTTTTCCTTCTCTCCTCCCTTTCGCACCTCACCCCTCTTCCCTCCATCCTACCTACCTACACCATCACCCATTTGACAACAACCTCCCTCCCTCCCTACCTACCTACACCATCACCCCTCCCCCTCTACACCAACACCCCATTTGACAACAACCTCCATCTTTCCCTCCCTCCTTCCCTACCTACACCATCACCCCTCCCCTCCCCTCTACACCATCACCCCTTCCCTCTACACCATCACCCCTTTGACGACAACAACCTCCATCCCTCCCAACCACATCACCTCACCATCCCTCCCTCCCTCCCAACCACATCACGTCTCCTCCTTCCTTCCTCCTCCTTCCCTCTGTGTATGGGTGTGAAGTCCTGTTGGTGATATGCAAATGATGGTGAGCCGACCCTGGTTCAGACACTCACTCACTCACTCACTCTCTCTCTCTCACTCGCTCTCACTCATTCTTACAGTGACGTAGTTGCTCTTTTCGTTCCTGCACTCTGCCACATACCCTATAGTGGTTATCTGCTAACTTACATTTTCATTCGTTGTACCCGAGTATTCTGTTTTTTTACAAATTATATAGTACAGTTCTGTGTAATAACAATCCCAACAAAATATATACACAGGACAGACTGTTATGCTACTACACACACACACACACACACACACACACACACACACACCACACACACACACACACACACACACACACACACACACACACACACACACACACACACACACAACCCATTTTAATGTTAATACGAGCCAGGCTGGAAGGGAAGAGGAAAAGGGGAAGGGGAAGATTCACCCAAAAGGGGATGGTTGAGGTTGGGGTAAGGGAGGGGGAGGGGGAGGGGGTAGCTGAAGGAAGGCCTTACAGAAATGGAAGTGATATGAAAAAAAAAAAAAAAAAAAAAAAAGCTCGGGTCCCATACAACATGAATGATGAATAAGGAAACGCGGAGAGAGAGGGGCCGAGATAGCAACACACACCATGAGAGAGAGAGAGAGAGAGAGAGAGAGAGAGAGAGAGAGAGAGAGAGAGAGAGAGAGAGAGAGAGAGAGAGAGAGAGAGAGAGAGAGATCGTATGAAAAGTGAAGCCGAAACCGATAAATGTCTAATCAACACATAGAAGAGATGTCTAATCAACACATAGAAGAGAGAGGAAGAGAAAAGAAGGCAGGACAGATGAGGAGAAAGACAGAAGAGACATGATGAAGAGGACATTAGGACATAAACATTAAACCATACTTGGATCACAATAAACACACGAGGCTTACTAAGATACTGTATGTCCGTATATTCTCAGTACTAGATAAGAAGGAAGGAAGGAAAGAAAGGGAGGGCATCATTAGACAGACAGACAGACAGACAGACTATTACAGTGAAATTAAGAGTAGTGAATTAAGAGTAGCTGGGACTGTTACTGAGAAGGTTGGACGTATATATAGTAGTGGAGTAGAGGGTATAAGACAGGGAGTTATAGATAATGGAATAGAATAGCAGGAACAAAACAATGAGTTGTGTAGAAATTGGTAGAGGTTAGGAGATCAAGGATGATTGATTGCTCTCTCTCTCTCTCTCTCTCTCTCTCTCTCTCTCCTTCCTTTATTCTTCCCTTCCTAGATATTTGTCATGGCCAGGTGGTTTCTGCCCTAGTACCCATCCGCCCCTATCTGGAGAGAGAGAGAGAGAGAGAGAGAGAGACCACGATAGAAAAAAAAAAGAAGGAAAGAAATCTGAGAAGGCACGATAGAGGAGAAAGAGGCGAAACTGAAAAGACACGAGAGGAAAAGAGAGATTTAAGGGACAAGAGACGGAAGGTGAGAGGGCGAGGGGAAAGGTAAGCCGTATCGGGTGGTGGTTCCCTGTTCCTCAGAAGGTAGGTAGGCAAATGTATCTTTATTTATTTATTTATTTATTTATTTATTTTACCTTGATGTTTCTGTGTAAGTTTCATCTCGTGTATTATTAATCTTTCCTCTCCTTGTATATATATATATAAATTTCTCTTGTTTTGCTTCCCCTCCTTTTTCCTCCCATTTGTCTTTCCTCTTCTTCGTTTTCTTGTATTCTTCCTTTTATATTTTCCTGTCTTTTAGCTTCATGTTATTAAATTTTCTTTCCATCCTGTGTTTTCTTCTCTCATCTCACTCTCCCTCACAACTAATTACTTCATTCTTTACATCTTTCCTCATCCTTTCGCAGTCCCAAACCTTTCGCCTAACCCTCGTCCTCCTCCCCTCTGCCTTCCTATATGCCATCACATCCCTCTCTCTCTCCACCCCATCCTTCCCTTTCCCTCAGCCATTCTCATAACTAACCCTTCCCATTCCCCACGTCTTTCCTCATAATGTATAGTGTATCTCCTTCCTTCCTTTCTCCCTTCCCTCCCTACCCATCCAACTTCTAGCCTATCCTTTCTACCCCTTATCTCGCCTCCTCTGTTCCTTTTTCAACCTTCCTTCCTTCCCTCTCGACTTTCTCTTTTCTCTCTCCATTTTCTTGCATCTTCTCTTACTTCTGATTCTCTTCCTTCCCCTCTATATAATTTTTCCTTATATCTTGACGCATCTTTTTTATTATTCCTTATATTCGTTTACTGTGTCTCTTCCTACGTCTGATCTTACGTCTGATCTTTTTTTACTTCCCCCCCCCCTACCACTCCCATCCCTCCCTTCATCTACCAACCCTCCCGTCATCTACCTACCCCCCCTCATCTACCATCCTCCCCATCCCTCCCTCTCTCTCCTTTATCTACTATCCTCCCCCTCCCTCCCTCCCTCCCCCTTATCTACCATCCCTCCTCCACTCCATCCCACACCTCCCAACTCCCTCCCCCCCACCCCACCCCACCCCACCCCACCCGTTGTCAGAGGGTGGAGGGGCGGCTTTGTCTCCCTGCCAGTCAGTGACGAAGGGGGTGGGGGGGGGAGGGAAGGGGTGGTTGGTGGAGGGGGAAAGGGGGGAGGGGTATCTAAAAAGGCCCTGTAATTACTCCGGCCTCTTGAATGGTGACTCGACGTAGAGATGGGGGGGTGAGGGGGGGGAGGGGGGGGATTACAAGAGGTGAGCCAGGTATAGGGGAATATGGTTATCTCTCTCTCTCTCTCTCTCTCTCTCTCTCTCTCTCTCTCTCTCTCTCTCTCTCTCTCTCTCTCTCTCTCTCTCTCTCTCTCTCTCTCTCTCTCTCTCTCTCTCTCTCTCTCTCTCTCTCTCTGCAGTATATATATTGTCATTCCATTTCATATTCTTTCTGTCTATTAATCTATTTGCATCTATCTCGTATCATCCCCGTCTCATAATATATTCATTGATATAACTTTTTTTTCCACTTTTAAACCTCCTCCTCTTCCTCTTTCGTTTACCTCCGCCATATATATATATATATATATATATATATATATATATATATATATATATTTTATATTTCCTCATTTGTATAATTATTTTACTGCTTCTGTCTTACGTTCATATATGTCTTCGTGTACATTATTTATATTACTTAATTTCTCTTCTCTCTTATCTCTCTTCACAATCCCAATTGCTGCCTGTTTTATCTCATTGTTTTTCTGTTTATCTTATTTGTTTTTCTGACATTTCCTCCTTTTTTTCATTCCTCCCTTTCTCTTCCCTTCACTTACTCCCAATTTCTCATCGGATTCCTACTTTCATTTACTTTCGTCTTTGTTCCTCATCTCCTTCCTCACCCCCCTTCCCCTCTCCTCTCTCCTCTCTATCTCTCTCACTCTCTCTTTCTCTTTCTCTCTCAGCTCTTGATGTGAGTTAGGACTGGTATTGTCTGAAGGAGATGAGCAATTCTGAAGTGTATGTGTGTGTGTGTGTGTGTGTGTTGAAATTAGTGTATGTCAAGATTGTGTTCGGGTGGCATTTAAAAGATATAGTGTATCGGTGTGCTGTTGTGTTGATGTGAAGTGTGTGTGTGTGTGTGGCCTGGAGTGTTTGGGTGCTTGAATTGTTATGTTGTGGTGTTGATGGTAAATACTAATAAAAGGGTATAAAGATGTGATAAAGCCCTGTGTGTGGAATTATGTTGTTGTTGTTTGGTGTGGTACAAAGATGTGACATGGTTTTTTTTATGATGTGAAATAATATTGTGGTATGTGGCATAAAATGTGGTATGCTTCTATGGTGTGAAGTAATGTTGTGTGATGTGGTTCTGTGAATATGATACAAGGATGTGACATAACCCTGTGATGTGAAGTAATGTTGTGGTTCTGTGAATATGATACAAGGATGTGACATAACCCTGTGATGTGAAGTAATTAATGATGTGTGATGTGGTATAGAAATGTGATATACAGTAGTTTTATGGTGTGAATGATGTTATTGATGATGTGATAATTATAGTGTGTACCGTACTGCATGAGGTCATACGGTGCAGAGTATAATGGTAGTGTGAGGTTGTGTTTTCTGTTTGAGTACATACAGGTGTTTTGTTTTATAACCCCAGGTGTAGGTGTGCTGTTCAGTACGTAGCAGCTCCTCATAAACAACCAAGGTTATATTTATGAAACGGTGAATCCAAAACATTTGCTGACCGAAGTAGGTATATGTGTAAGCATAGGTAATGTTTGGTATATATATAAATATTGTATATATATTGTGTTATGTTGTTTCAGATTCAGTTGTTAGGGGTTACTTAGGATCGAAAAAATACTTATGACTTTTGCTAGTAACTGTAGTTGTGAAAATGTTTATTCCGGGTCATTATTTCGTTTTTAGTGTATTGTAAATGTAGATAATATTAAGGTGTTTCATTACAACTTCCTGTCGCTTATGTAGAAATAGTAAGTAGGAAGGAAACTATGCAAGAAAGGAAGGTGGGAGTGGATGGGTGGTTGGTTGGTTGGGTAATGCAGGTGTAGCAAGCAGGCAGTGATCAGGGGTGTGTGGGGGGCTGGCTTGGGGGGGGGTGGGGGCAGCAGGTGGTGATGCATGTGGCGGCACAGGTGTTAGCCCCGCCGCTCCTCATCTGTTTAATAATAACGAGTCAAGTCCCCGAGTTTACGGCCGCGGTATATTAGCCTCTACGTCACTCGGGCATTAGGGCGTCTTTCCCCCGCCGAGCCCTAGACTTACGGCACGAGTTGGCTTTCTCTTGAGTTGCGAATGTGAGTCTTTTATCATGAGGATTTGTGTTGTGAGAGTGGGTGTGTGTGTGGGGGGAGGAGGAATGGGGGACGATGTAAAGGTACGAGTGTGGTGGTGGTGGTGGTGGGACGGCAGACGAGATGAAGGAAGGAGTGGGGTAAGGGAAAGAGATGAGGGGCGTGTTGGGGTA
Organism: Petrolisthes cinctipes; assembly: GCA_033782935.1. Lineage (NCBI taxonomy): Eukaryota > Metazoa > Arthropoda > Malacostraca > Decapoda > Porcellanidae > Petrolisthes > Petrolisthes cinctipes. The sequence goes on along the minus strand of JAWQEG010006829.1, from coordinate 41,553 downwards.
AGGGAAAGAGATGAGGGGCGTGTTGAGGTAAGGGAAAGAGATGAGGGGCGTGTTGAGGTATACGGGAAAGAGATGAAGGAAGGAGTGAGGTAAGGGAAAGAGATGAGGGGCGTGTTGAGGTAAATACAGGGAAGGAACTTGGTAGGTAGGTGTTTTGGAGCAGTGAAGGAGTGTGAATAAGAAAGTGGCATGCAGGAGAGAGGAATATAGAGTGAATGTGTTGGGTATATTATGGTAGTAATGTGAAGGAATTGTAAAGTTTGTATGAGAAAGTAAACATGTTGAAGGGAGGGAAAGAATGGTACTGTAGTTGAAGAAATAAAGAGGAAAATGAAAAAGGCTAAATATTGAGACGACGAAGGAAAATTAGAGTAAAGAAAGAATCAATGAAAAACGGAAAATGATGACCTTATAACATTTTGGGAATATTAAGGGAATGAAAGAGGAAGAGAATAGGGGAAACTGGAGTGTGTCGAAAGTAAAGAAACGCAAGAAGCATTCAGAAAGACAGGCCGTGGAGGAAGTATACCCAAGCAAGCAGACAGGTAGACAGACAGGGAGTCGACGGTCAACCTGTCAGTGAGATAAGAAAGTATTAACTCGGCCAGTCACTAAGTAATACAGGTAGACATACATACAAGTAAGTAGCCAGACCAGTCAATCAGTCAGTCAGATATACAGTGAAAGAAACAGGCAGACAGAGACAGACAGACATAGGAGAAAGAGGGAGGGAAGGAGGGAGGCAGTGCAGTCGAATCCTGTTGACAAGTTCAAGTGTGTGTGAGTGTCAGCGTGAGGGGGCCGTGTGTCAGTCTCATTGTCAGCCTGTGGTCAGATTTGTCAGTCAGGGTAAGAGGGTCCCTCTGTGTGTCAGGCAATCGACCAGTTATCTAGTGCTAAACCAGTCAGTCATTGAGGCGGTCAGTCAGTCAGTCAGTCAGTCACCGTGTCACCCATAATTATAGCTTGTCAGGTCCTCTTTCCTCCCTCCCTCCCCCTCACCTTTTTTCCACTTTCACTCACGTTTTGTCCTTCCCACCTTCCTTCCTCCCTCCCTCGCTGTACACTTTCTCTTTCCTCCAGCACAGTACATCACTCACTCACTCGTCAATTTTCTTTCATTCTCACCTTCGCATTCTTCTTTCCTTTACTTTTTTTTTTTTTCATTCTCTCAAACTCTTCTCGCCCCACCTTACCTTATTTATATGATCACCCATTAATATCTATATGTTCCTTGTTTTTTATTCTGTATAACTTTGTATTTCAACTCTGTAATACCACACATAATAGAATAGGAATCCACCTTCGTGTCCATCAATCCCCACAAGGTGCAGCAGAAAGGAAACAACAAAAAGATTGAAACTCTACTGTCTCCATCTAGTGCGATATATGTGAAGCACCCAACACCTCCAATCTTCATTCCCTAACCTCAGTTCCTCTCTAGAGTCACTGGTTACTGACAGACTACAGTCCTGAATTAAAAAAAAAAAAAAAAAAAAAAAAAATCATTAAGTTGGGGAGGACACCGAGGAGGACACAGGGATAAGAATGAGGCATAGCTTCAGGAAGAGGAGGGGAAGCAGTACTACATTTTGCTTAGAGGTCTGACTTGTCCTGTGTCACTTAACAGGTTTAGCTAAAAAGGTTAACCACGTCTTTCCTTAATTCTGCTTACTTCATCTCTGTCCCTTCTCTTTCTCTCATTTCCTGTTTTATATAATATATATAATTATCGATAATTCAATATTGGTAATATTCTATGTTTTTCTACCCTTTGTTGTCGATCTTTCCTTCTTAACATTATGGCCTCATTTCTCTCCCCTTCCCCATCCTTAATAGGTTTCCTTTTCTTCGTCACCTTCTCTTCTATTTCCCATGTAATTCACTCTATTCTACTTCTGTCTTCTCATTTCTCCCTACCTCTCTTGGGATTTGACGCCCCTCTGGTCCCAAATCAATCTTATTCAGCTCTCAAGCTATCCCTTCTTTCCTTATAATTTCTTCAAAGTTCGCCATCTTTCCTCTCTATTCCCCCAGGTTGCATATTTTGTATGACTCCTGCTGTTGGACTGTGTGTAGTGTTGTCAGTGCAATCATATAATCCTCCTTCCTTTCTTCCCCTCGTCTCCCCTCCCCCCTCCCCCCCTCCCGTGCCTGTGTGTGCCGTGAATGAGGGAGTGAGTGCCAGACTGTCATGCAGAGTGCCAGGCAGGGTGGGTGGTGCTGGGGGTCTGGTGTCAAGGCGGTGAGGGCATCCTGATTGGTGCTCTGACATCCCCCTGCACCACCACCCCCAACCCCTTCTCAATTCCTCCTCTTCCCCATTCCTCCTCTCCCCCACCCACCCGTGTCAGGTGACTGGAAGGAAGGGGGGAAGGGAGCAGGGTGAGGAGAAAGGACGAGGAAAGTTCTAGGGTGAGATATGGGGATAAAGATTAACACGGTGAAAAGAGAGAATAGGGTGAGGGAAGGAATAGGGTGAAGGAAGGATCTGGGTGAGTGAAGGGACAAGGTGAGTGAAGGGAACAGGGTGAGCGAAGGGAACAGGGTGTGGGTAGAGGATAAGAAGAAGACTGAGGGTAGGGACGGGGGCAAGGAACAGGGAGGGGATTATATTGATTGAGAGGAGGGAGAGGGGAGTGTACGGAATGAGAGGGGGGGGGGGAGTGTCAGGGTTTTAGGTTTGAGGGAGATGGCTTGGGGAGTTGGGTGACTAGCGTACGAGAGGGGGAGGATAGATAGAGGATAGATCGGGTAGTGACAGGAATCAGCCATCAGTGTGTGTTGTAATTCATTCATTCATACTGCTTCTTCGTGTATCTGTTGTATGTCTGTCTAGCTAATATACCAATTCATTCATGCTTCCCTCCATCCTTTGATTCATTGAGGTGTTCTTTCATGCGTCCATCCATCACCAAACGTTTACTTAACCACCTATCCTGCTCTCCAATATTGTAATCCATCTCTATCTCTGTCCCATGGCAATAAGTCGTAAGTAGGAGGGGGGCTTGCGTCACGGCCCCTCTCCCACCCACCCTTACCCCCTTGGCCTTTTGTGTGGGGAGGGAGGGAGTGAGTGAGTGAGTCTGGCACGCCGCCCCCCTATCCCAACCCTAACCCACTCCACCCCACCCCACCTGACTCCCTTCCTGATCCCCGCCTTTTCGCCCTACTCACGCTGCATGTCCCCCTCCTCTCACCCATCCCCTTTCTTTCTTTCTACTACGACTAACATCTCCTCCAAAAAAGGCAATATAAGATCCAATCAACTGGTCTTCTTCATCCGCCCATGTCGATTTGGTGGTTTTAATTACGTGATATTTAATGAGGAATTTCGTTTGGGGGAAGCTATTATTATACTGGTGTCTTGCGTCGACTAGATAAAACCGTATTGGTAAGGAGTAGTTCATTCACATTGCCTTTGAGATTGACTTAGAGGAGAGGTCCATGGTGTTTAGGTGAGTGATGATTGTTGGTGACTATAGGAAGATGTGTGGCCCTGTGATAAATTTTGTAGGTGAATTTGTGTGCCGAGGTTTGCAAAAATGTGCTTAAAATATGTACCGTATAAATGATCAAGGTTTGTGTCTGTGTTGGGGGTGAAGGAATGATGAAAGAACGCAGGATGTGGATAAATATATTAATTTTGCTTGCTCGACGCTCACTCCTGCACGGTATAAAGCTCTCCGGACGTCTTAAATCACACTCCCGTCGTCATTACTGTAATTGTAGCATATCCCTCGCTGTGTAACTACCCAATAACGCCCTGGTGTAGTGCGTGTGTGCCTGTGCGTGCGTTCGTGTGCAGTATTGTATTGCAATGTCCTCACTCCACTTAACGTCTGTCTTGCTTACTTCCTCTTCTCCCTTCCCCCTCCTTCCTTCCCTCCCTCCTCTCTCCTTCCTTCCTTCCCTCCCCCCTTCCTCTCTCCCCTCCTCTCTCCTTCCTTCCCTCCCTCCTCTCTCCTTCCTTCCTTCCTTCCCTCCCTCCCTCCTCTCTCCCCTCCTCTCTCCTTTCTTCCCTCTTCTCTCCTTCCTTCCCTCTTCTCTCCTTCCTTCCCTCTTCTCTCCTTCCTTCCCTCTTCTCTCCTTCCTTCCCTCTTCTCTCCTTCCTTCCCTCTTCTCTCCTTCCTTCCCTCTTCTCTCCTTTCTTCCCTCTTCTCTCCTTCCTTCCCTCTTCTCTCCTTCTTCTCTCCTTCCTCCCCTCCTCTCATCCTCCCTCCTTCCTGTACACACTCAGCTTGCCTTCCTGGTGCCTTCCCACGTGTCAAGTAACTCACTGGCTAGTACGGTACGGTAGGGTACGGTACGTAGTAGTGACTGGATTGATGTAATGATTGATAGATGTCTGGCTGTCTCCTGGGGATTGGCAGTCAATACATTGATATCCTTATGATAGATAGATACATACATACAGTACACTAACCTATGTACACGTATACATAACATGCTTACCTAAAATATATATGATGTCAGTTAATAATACAATATTCTGAAGCCACTTGGTTCTTAGAGAAAATTTACTTAGTTTTTTTTTTTATCCAACCTTAATTAAAGTGATAAAGTATTAAATTGAATGTGTGATGATTTTGTGTGTATATTTGTCATGGAATGAATGTGGTAATGATTGCTTATTTTTGTAACAGCAGTGGATTGAATGTGTGTGATAATTATAATAAGTATGTAATGATGATGACTTGCAAGTGTAATAAAATTATTGCTAAAATGTGTAATAGTAATGGATTGAATGTGTGATAATTGTTGCATGCGTGATAGCCCAGTGAGAGATTGAGAGTTGCCGGGTGATGGCTAATAATGGAGATGGAGATAAGGGATTGAGTGAAGGGGTTAATGGATTGGCTGACTGTGTTCGACTAATGGCCCCCTTCCCTCCCTCCCTCCCCCTTGTCACTCACCCATTAAAAGTAATTCATCACCTACCTATTCATTCATTCATTCATTGATGTATCACTCATCCATTAAAAAAATCATTCACTAACTCTTGTATCATCCATAATTCATTCATTACTTCATCCATTAATTTGCTTTACACCCTTTCATTCACTCGTATATACTCATTTATACTCATTCATTTACTGGGGCACTTAATTATACACAGACTCAGACAAGACTACCTACTCGTCATTGAGGTATTAAGGTGAGAGTATAGTTATGGGATTTTTGGAGATAATGATTCCTCCAAACTATTTCAAGCAACATACCACCATTATCTTTGTTTATCTGGTCCTATTTACTGACATACTTTGGAGGAATCGAAGAACTCTAAAGCACTAAAAGTATACTCTCCCCCTTAATCCGCTTCCTGGCATAGGCTATAGTTAGGAGGAATCATCAGCTGTCCTTCAGTTTGACAAGAAATAATTCTCTGAGACAGGACTGCACTGCAAGGAACTGGTTTTTATCGAGATGACTTGTAACCCTTATCTAATGAGTAGTTGAAGTGTGGCGTAATATATATATATAGAAAGTGGTGTAATAAAATCGTCGGGAGTTAGTCAAAAAATTTGTTATAAAAACTGTCAGTATTCTGTGGTGGGTGTGAATTGTAGGGCAGACCACCCATTCCTTCCAACTATCCCAGGAAACAAACTATAGTGTACGAGTAGAGTATCTGATTTGTAACCTATAGTTTGGAGGAGTCAATAGCCCTCCAAGTCACACACACCCGATATCCTTAAGCAGGAGGAAGTAGAGTTTTGGTAAATCTGGAGCAACTGATTCCACCAAACCATTCCAAACAACAGAACACCAATTTATTATTGTCAATCTGGTCCTGTTTCCTGGTATTCTTTGGAGGAATCAAGGCACTCCAATGTACGAAATGTATTCTGTTCCCTTCAATGATAAGAGCTCACAACTCAGAAACTCCGGGTTAGGTTCCCGAGCAATCAGGCTCCCGCGGAGAGAGAGAATTTATTTATCCCCACTCCACATTCACCCACCAGCATACTTACTTGTTTATACCAGCTCTGTTCAAATAGCCAGAGTTTGGTTCGTCCCTACAGTTCCTTGATTGCCCAGCATCAGTTAAAAAGAAAAAAACATAATAGAATATTATAAAAAACGTAGTATATTAATATTATCCCCACTCTCTATTCACCAAACAACAACAACAACAACAACAGCTTAAGCTTCCCTTTAGCATCAGTGTAGTTTCTTCCACTTTTTGTTTGTGTAGCATCATTATTGATTCTCCCATTCTTAGTTTATGTAGAGTCAGTACCGTATGGATTCTCCCCACTCTTTGTTTATGTAGAGTCAGTATGGTTTCTCCCTACTCTTTGTTTATGTAGAGTCAGTATAGTTTCTCCCTACTCTGTTTATGTAGAGTCAGTATGGTTTCACCCCACTCTTTGTTTATGTAGAGTCAGTATGGTTTCTCCCCATTCTTTGATTATGTAGAGTCAGTACCGTATGGTTTCTCCCCATTCTTTGATTATGTAGAGTCAGTATGGTTTCTTCCCATTCTTTGTTTATGTAGAGTCAGTATGGATTCTCCCCATTCTTTGATTATGTAGAGTCAGTACCGTATGGTTTCTCCCCACTCTTTGTTTATGTAGAGTCAGTATGGTTTCTCCCCACTTTTTGTTTATGTAGAGTCAGTATGGTTTCTCCCCACTCTTTGTTTATGTAGAGTCAGTATGGTTTCTCCCCACTTTTTGTTTATGTAAAAGTAGTATATATAGTTTCTCCCTTCTAATTGTTCACTTAACGGGAGGACTCAGTAATTTCTCTTTACTTTCTTGTTCACGTAGCAGAACTGTAAGTCTCCCAGCACACCCAATGATCACAACAAGCATCCCAACCCCCTCCCCTGTCCTACACTACACTCACACACACACACCCTTCTCAACCCGCCCTAAGGATTTCACGTCTCATCCAACTGTGAGTGTATTGTCAGTTTTATTATACATACCGGTATCTAATTTTGTCTTGTTTTCCCTCCACCTTCCCTTCATCGTCATATTTCACCATCACAGACACTCAAATCTCCCCCCCCCCACCACCACACTCAGTTTTTCCTCCCCACTATCACCACTATCAATCTCTTCATCACTATCAATCTCCTCATCACTATCAATCTCATCACTATCAATCTCCTCATCACTATCAATCTCTTCATCACTATCAATCTCATCACTATCAATCTCATCACTATCAATCTCCTCATCACTATCAATCTCCTCATCACTATCAATCCCCTCATCACTATCAATCTCCTCATCACTATCAATCTCCTCATCACTGTCAATCTCATCATCAATTCCACTTATAGCAGCATCACCATTCTCACCATCACTTTTTGTATCTTCATTCTCCTTCCATCTAGCCATCCATCACTATCCCCATCAGATTTCCTCCTCCCCTTCCTTTCCATCCCACCCATTATTTATTATCAATCCCCTTTTTCCCCTTTCCTCCTATTTATCCATTATTCTCACCATCATAATAATAATAAATAAAACAAAATAATAATATATATATTCTAAACTCCTTTCCCCACCCTTCCCCTCCACCTCCCCATCATTCTCCTCCACCTCCCCATCATTCTCCTCCCCCAATCTTTCTCCAACCCTTCTTCCCTCAGCCTAACCCTTCCACCCACCCACCTTCCCATCACCCCTCCCCCCTCCTACGTACTCATCACCCCTTCACCCCCCCCCCTCCCACCTACCCATCACCCCTCCCACCAATCCTCTCCCTCCATCGCTTCTTTAAAAGGTCTGAGAGAGAAGACGAGGGTGAATGTATACAGTACTTTCACGTGGGTCTCTCTCTCTCTCTCTTTCTTTCTCTCTCTCTCTCTCTCTCTCAATCTCTCTCTCTCTCATATGCAGCCTAGCCGGTAGATAAATAAATAAATATATCCCTTGACTCACATTTGCTGGCCTATAGTCTAGTCTAGTCTAGTCTTGGGTTCCAGGGTGGGGAAACTTGCTCATCTTATGGGGGTGTTTGTATGTTGCTAAGGCGGTGGTGGTGGTAGTAATTATAATTTTGGTATTTTGTTGTTCGTGAAAACTATATATACAACTATGCAAGAAAATCTGGTGGTAATTATGTAAGTGATGTTAGTGTGTGTGTTAGTGGTTTTTGCATTGTTAGGATGTTATAGTTGTTAGCCAAGGATTTCCTTTAGTTAAATATTTTCTTCAATTAGTTCAAAAGTTCTGTGGAGATAACTAACTAACTACCTAACCTTAAAGGGACTACTCTAAGGGAAAGAAAATCATCTGACGTTATGTAAAAATATAACAGATTTGCACGATAAAGACCCAAGAGTGTGGGTGAAAATACAAGTGAGTCACTGTAGTACCTTCCTTTCACTGCATCATCACCAGGTATTATCACAGCAGGAGGAGGAAGGTGTGTGTGTGTGTAACCATTCCATCATATCTTTAAACAAATGTATAGAAAAACATAAACATTACAATGGGTTTTTTCTCATCTAAGTATATTTCTGCATTAACCGGTTTTATATCTTTGCTTTTAATGATTCTTATAGCTTGATAATAATGATAATAATAATAATAATATTGGTGTTAGGTAGTCGTTATTGGTAGTATGGTAGTGGTTGTAGGTTTGAGAGGCAGGGGAGTGGTAGTAGTTGTGATTCAAGGCAGGATAGTGGTAGTGATAGTGTAGTCAGGCGAGACAGGATAGTGATAGTAGTAGTAGTGGCAGTGTATCGAGGCGAGGCAAAATAGTAGTAGTACCGGGTAGTGGTGATAGTGTAGGGGGAGGCAAGGGAGAGGATAGTGTTAGTGATGGTAGTAGTAGTAGTAGTGATAGTGTAACGAGGCGAGGCAGGATAGTGTTAGTGATAGTAGTAGTATTGATAGTGTAGGTAGACAAGGGAAGATAGTGTTAGTGATGGTAGTAGTAGTAGTAGTAGTGATAGTGTAACGAGGCGAGGCAGGATAGTGTTAGTGATAGTAGTAGTATTGATAGTATAGGTAGACAAGGGAGGATAGTGTTAGTGATGGTAGTAGTAGTAGTAGTAGTAGTAGTAGTGATAGTGTAACGAGGCGAGGCAGGATAGTGTTAGTGATGGTAGTAGTATTGATAGTGTAGTTAGACAAGGGAGAATAGTGTTAGAGATGGTAGTAGTAGTAGTAGTAGTGGGAGCGTAGGTAGGCGAGGCAGGATAGTGTTAGTGATAGTAGTAGTATTGATAGTGTAGGTAGACAAGGGAGGATAGTGTTAGTGATGGTAGTAGTAGTAGTAGTAGTAGTAGTGGGAGCGTAGGTAGGCGAGGCAGGATAGTGGTAGTGGTGTAGTCTCCCGCTGGGTCAGGTCTGGCTCCCTGCTGTGACAGGTATGTGGCTCCAGGCCCACTACTACCACCAGTGTCCATACTACTACTACTACTACCACCACTGTCCATACTACTACTACCACTGTCCATACTACTACTACCACTGTCCATACTACTACTACTACCACTGTCCATACTACTACTACTACCACTGTCCATACTACTACTACTACCAGTGTCCATACTACTACTACTACCAGTGTCCATACTACTACTACTACCAGTGTCCATACTACTACTACCACCACTGTCCATACTACTACCACCACCAGTGTCCATACTACTACTACCACCAGTGTCCATACTACTACTACTACCAGTGTCCATACTACTACTACCACCACTGTCCATACTACTACTACCACCAGTGTCCATACTACTACTACCACCAGTGTCCATACTACTACTACCACCACTGTCCATACTACTACTACCACCACTGTCCATACTACTACTACCACCACTGTCCATACTACTACTACCACCACTGTCCATACTACTACTACCACCACTGTCCATACTACTACTACTACCACTGTCCATACTACTACTACTACCACTGTCCATACTACTACTACTACCACTGTTTATACTACTACTACTACCACTGTCCATACTACTACTACCACCTCTGTCCATACTACTACTACCACCACTGTCCATACTACTACTACCATTGTCCATACTACTACTACTGTCCATACTACTACCACCATTGTCCATACTACTACTACCACCACTGTCCATACTACTACTACTACCGCTGTCCATACTACTACTACCGCTGTCCATACTACTACTACCACCACTGTCCATATTACTACTACCACCACTGTCCATACTACTATAATACCACCACCAACACCAATATTCATTCTACCACTACCACCTACTACTACTACTACTACCACCTCTCCCTATCTTTACTACCACTACCACTGTTTCTTCTTTCATCCCCACTATCACTCTGCCACTATCACTGTTCCTACAACCAAACACGTTATCACTGCCATCAACCATCACTGTCTATTTTGCCAACTCTACTGTATCTACTACCACCACCACCACTATCACTATCCTTACTTACTACTACCACCACCACTATCCTTACTTACTACCACCACCACCACTATCCTTACTTACTACCACCACCACCTCCCATCTCCACTAACCTCCTACTTTCACTATCACTGCCATCATCACTAACACAACTCCTAATCACTCACTTATCTTTACAACACTGTCCTTAGTATAACATTACCAAAACTAACCTGGGTACCTCATAATAATCCATATATACAATTGTACTAACCTAACCTAACCTTTCCTAGTGTTAATTAACCCTTATCTACTGTTACTACTAACTACCTACATTAGCATCTTTACCTCTGATATTTTTCCTTGGTGTTGTGAAATCTTTAGGCGTTAGTTTAGACATATAATCTACGACTTACTTATGAGGGTAGGATTATGTTGGCAAATTTGGGATATTCCTGCAAACAATACCCCGAAAACAGATTTACCAAAATATTCTTGAAAATTTTTGTTGAAGATTAAAATGTACCGAAATTATAATTATATAGTATCCCATACTTACTGGGTCATTTCAACTAGATGTAAAGATATGAACTACAGGAGTGCTTCCCTCGCCGAGAAAAATCATTTGGTGGGAGTCAAAAGTTTCAAAATAATCTTAAGGTTTAGGTAGAGCCATCATAGTATCATAACTACTACCCCCACCATTTCACACTTCCCAAACCATCATCACGTGTATCCGTTCGACCACCATAACTGATTTTTGCCACCACCTGCTTGAACACCATGTCGCCTTAAGGTCAAATTAATAAAGGAAATACATCAACCCGGATCCACAAGCAGAGAAACGAACAAACTCAACAGCTTGAACGATATTGAGATGAGAACACTGGCCTTGTTGCAGATGAAAACACGCTAGAGAGGTATTTGACGTAAGATATTTTGTCGGTGAAATGACAATTACATTTGGTTAACTCTTATAAACCATGCAAGAAAGAATTATAATCGATATAATTGTGTGTGTAATTCTGTCGTGAAAAGACCGTCATACAAAGACCTAAAACAACAAAGAAATACACGTCAAACTGTGTAGTAATATACCTGTAACCCAACCCACTTTTGCATCACCTTGTATATATGACTGACGGCGGGCCACAACAATGACTATCAGTATCACTTAGGTCTCGTCAAGTGTAATAGTGTGCAGTGACGGAATAGAGGAATCGTGATACCGGACGATGATTACCCCACTGCATCACCCTAATTCCCGGTGATGGATGCATGGATGGAATGGACCAAGTAGTACAGTATATACCACAGTGGGTGATGATGAGCACTCCACACCAAGTATCACCTTACCTTACTTCATGTCCAGTGTAAATGCTCTATAACTAACTGTGTGTAGGTTTGTGTTTATGTGTGTGTGTACGAAGTTATTAGGTATTATTGTTATTGTGTGTGTGTGTGTACGAAGTTATTAGGTATTATTGTTATTGTGTGTGTGTGTGTACGAAGTTATTAGGTATTATTGTTATTGTGTGTGTGTGTGTGTACGAAGTTATTAGGTATTATTGTTATTGTGTGTGTGTGTGTGTGTACGAAGTTATTAGGTATTATTGTTATTGTGTGTGTGTGTGTGTACAAAGTTATTAGGTATTATTGTTATTGTGTGTGTGTGTGTACGAAGTTATTAGGTATTATTGTTATTGTGTGTGTGTGTGTGTGTACGAAGTTATTAGGTATTATTGTTATTGTGTGTGTGTGTGTGTACAAAGTTATTAGGTATTATTGTTATTGTGTGTGTGTGTGTACGAAGTTATTAGGTATTATTGTTATTGTGTGTGTGTGTGTGTGTACGAAGTTATTAGGTATTATTATGGTGTATTTTTGTGTGTGTGTGTACGAAGTTATTAGGTATTATTGTTATTGTGTGTGTGTGTACGAAGTTATTTGGTATTATTATGGTGTATTTTTGTGTGTGTGTGTGTGTGTGTAGGAACTTATTCGTTGTTATAGTGTGTGTACAATCCATAGTTTTGTTTCCTAGTTGTTTGTAATTTTTATTTACCAGTATGTTAAGTTTGTGCAAAATTCGTGTTAGTGTTGATCGGTTGTATGTGCTTATTATATGTGGTGGTGTATAAGCGTGTGAGTTTTATGTGTTACATTTGTATTGTTCATTGTCATTTGTGTGGTTTGTATTGTTCGATGCCGTGTTTGTGTTGTGTATGTTGCCTTTTGTATTGTTCGTTGTCGTGTTTGTGTGTTGGGGTTTGTATTGTTGTGTTCGGTATCGTGTGTGTGTGTGTTTTGTGTGTTGGGTTCGTATTGTTGTGTTGTTCGTGTGTGTGTGTGTTGCCTGAGTATTGTTGGGTGGTGTAGTGTTTGTGTTTGGTGGTATGTTTATGTGAGGTGACAAGGTGACATTACACAGGACACCGTGACTGTGATGGCCCGGTGACGTTCTGACATGACACTCCGATAGCATGGTGGGGTTCGATGCCTGCCTGGCCTTGAATTTTACATCACCCACCACCACCACCACCAACTAATACTATCCCCACTATTACTATCCCCACTAATATTAACTCTACCACCACCACCACCACCACCACCTCCTCCTCAAGGGGTGTGGATTCAGTTAAGTTAAATAAAGACTGCAACAACTCCTCACATCTTAAATAAAAGCAGGTTCCACGACTCTCAGTTCAGCAACCTTGAAATTTCACTACCATCATTACGACCACCAAGAATTACCAGCTCTCGTTAAAACCATACCTACCTACCACCACCACTACCACCACCACCAGACTTGTACACCATCATCTCCACCACCAACCATTCATCCCCATCACCAAAAAAAAAAAAAACCTTCACTTTTACCATACCTACCAGTACCACCAACCAACCGTACTTATATATATCATCGTCATCATCACTACCATTGCCGCCGCCACCACCAGTGTTGCCCTCCCTAACCCCGGCCCCTTCTCACCACCATTCCCATGCTCGGGTCAGTCACTCCCCGTCGCTTTATGTTTTACTTAAGCCTCTCCCCTCCCCTGCCGTGCGCTACCCAACCTTGCTCCCCCTGCCGTGCCGTGTACTTCCCTGCCATACGCTGGTTTCCTTGACCTTTGTTCGCTTTACATTAGGTTGTTTCCTTGTCCCTATACAGTCATAGTGCTTCTGCCATGCCGTGCTATACCTGGCCTTACCTTACCTTACCTTGCCACGGCCTGCCTCACCTTACCATATTAGAGTTGTTGTGTCCTCTCATGCCTTGCCTTGTTCCATCTTACCTTACACTCACCAACAAGAAACTCTGTCGCCTCAACAAGTGCTTCTTTTTAAAGAAATATGTTATAAAGGATAATCATCGAACAAACACATTCACAGTACAGAACTACAATATCCAGGAGGCTAATTTATAATCATTTGGTGCTTCAGTTCACGGGCCAGTGAAGCTTACGGTACCATATGAGGATCATGACTTGGTAGGTAAGGCGACAGGGCATTAGTTGATGTCAGTACATAAGCTGCCCTACATGTCTCTGACCCAGTTCCTGCCCCCAACCACTAATGGACAATATCCCTTGTAGCCCGTTGGTGTGCTTGTCAAGGCAGTCACATAGTCGCTCCTCTCATAGGTGCCTAAACCCTTTTCCTTGCACACCATCCCAGAACCCAAAACGGATATCCATGACTGCCTAAGTATAGTTTCCATAGTGAAGTAGTTTGTATTTTCCATGACCCACTATATTCTTCAACACACACCTTAGTAACCCACCCTTGGCTCCTTGCACTCAAATAAATAAAGAATGGAAAAGAAAAGTAAGAGATGGACGACAGGGAGAGGGAAGGAATGAGGGGAGAGATATCGTAAGTAGATATGTTATAGGGTGGTAGATTAGATGATTAACATTCAGCTTCGCCAAATTTGTATGTTGCGTCAATGATATGTAATAAGAGTCATTTCCTTTCCTGGTGCTTCGTAATTATGTACGGTAGTAATTATTCATTTTGTACAGTAGTGTTGGTCGTCTCAATCGGTGGAAACCTATCACATGCTTCAATCTCTTACCAGCGAACCTAAGGTGGAAGCCTAATATTAGATGACGAGATGGCATGTATATATGAAGACTATTTAATGATGAGCCATAACATAGGACATTCCTCTTCAGGTCAAAGTTGGACTCCTTTAACCAGAATAAACTGGTAAGAAATGTGGCGTATATAGGCTTCTCAAGATGACTTCAGAACTCCGTGGTGTGAAAAGTCTGACTTGGTGGGTGATAGATTTAACCAATATCTCGATAATGGATTTAACCATACAAGTGGTATACTGTACGAGGAAGTTGCCTAAAGTAGAGTCGGTGTGAGGTCATGAGACAAACACGATTGGAAACTTACCAAATTAAAATACCCTGACTTAAGATCTCTCGCGGCATAGAGATTACACAGTTTACGACCTCATAAGCTAAAGATCTCGCGAAATTGAGATGGGGTCCAGTCCTCGTCTCGTAAGTTGAGGTATTCGCGAGCATCACTGTTAAGTCGGTAAGGAATGTACCCACTGAGGTTCACGATTGTACAATAGGTTTGGATCTTTTTATATATCATTGGGAAGGGAGGCTTAGAATATACAGTTGCCAGCAATTCTAACGGGTACAGTCAGCGTTTATCAGTCCTCTTCTCGTGTACCAGTTAGGCAATATGTACTGCCAAATGTACTTGACGTGGTTGGAGGTGGAAGGAAGGCAATCGGTCTGTTCATCCGTCCGTCCGTCCGTGACTTAATACCACCCTCTTTAGCTTAGTGGTCGATGGTGTGTAGTGTTGTTCATGGTAGTGGCAGTGGCTCTTTGTGTTGTCCTGTAGTCTCGTGGTTGTGGTACTTACTTACTTTAACTCATTGTATTGCGTCGTTGTTGTGTCTTGTTGTTACTGTATGTAGTCTTGTAGTTGTGTCGTATTGTTGTGAGGAAGAGAGTGAATATAGGTGGACTTTATCTTATACTAAAAATCGAAAGAGAAATGGTGAGACTTTATGTGGTGGTGAGGATGAGAATAGAAGTAGTGTGAATTGAGATAGAGGTAGTGGATATGTGAATAGAGATGGTGGAAATGTGATAAAGATGTAAATGAATGGGGGTGGTGGAAATGAAGATATTTGGTGGTGATAATCATGGTGATGGAAATAAAGGTGGTGATGGTGGTGGTGGTGGTAGTAGAGGTAAAAATGGAAGTGATGGAGGTGAGGGAAGTGGTGGTGGTGGTGGTGGAGATGAGGATGATGATGGTGGAGGTCAGTTGCCGTCCAAGGTGATCCACTCTGTACCCTCTCTGCCTCCCCCACCACCCACACCACCCACTGGTACCAATGACACCCACTACTACTCCCACTACCACTCCCACTACTACTATCACCTCATCACCATAAACATTAGAATCAGAATCATTACTACAATCACCACCACCAACAACAACAACCACAGCAACAACAACAACAACAACATCATTATGACTCGCATCACCACCACCACCACCAGTATCATCATCATCATCACTAACAATAGAGTTAGTTGCCAACATCACCTCACACCTATTTCACCACATATATATTTCTTCAACTCTTACTACTGCTACACTACAACCACTCCATTATATTATACCACACGTACTACAACCCAACACCACCTTACGTACTATCACACTAACACCCCCTCCCCTCCCCTCCCCCACTCATCATGAAATATCCTCTCTATCTCTCTCACACACACACACACACACACAAACACAAACACACACACACTTAACTCTGCTCACCACAACTCACACACCAAGCACCAGGATGGAGGAGAGTTTGACGGCACGGTAATGGACACAAAATGGCTCTGAGGATCGTGATGTCAGACGCCATTTCCTGACGTTTATGTATTGTTTATTTCCTTAAGGACCCACGTGTGTATTGTACAGCTTCTTACCCGAGACACCATCACCTCATACATACATACATACATACTTCATCCTGACACCTTTATTATTATTATTACTGTGAATTTGTCCGCCTGCTTACAAACATCGTGATGGGTGATGGTATAGTTTGATTTGTGACACTTTGACGTTGGGACCTGTGACAAAAAGGATAGGTAAGAAAGATGCGTAGGGTGAGAAAGTTGGAAAATGGAGAGTTCATGGAGGGGAAAGTGGGAGACGGTAGAGAGGGAATCGAAGGAGGGAGGAGAGTAGGAGGAGAAATTGAAACTGTATAGGAAGGAAAGGGAAGGGGACTAGAGGGAGAAGAGGAAGGGAAGGTAAGGGTCGTGTGGCTGACTTCTCTCACGGTCCCCTGTGGTTCCCTGCCTTCCCTTACCTTCTTCCCTTTCCATTCACTTCTTCCTTCCTTCGTTCTCTCTGCCTACCTCCTCCCTCTTTTCCATTCACTTGACCTCTCCTTCCTTTCTCTCAAGCTTCTTCCTTTTCTTTCCTATCTCATTACCTCTCCTTCCTCCTTCTCTTCCTTACACTCTATTTCCTTGTTCTTGTTTCTTTTCCATTCCATCCTCCCTTCTCGGCCTTCTTTTCCTTCGTTACCTTTACGTAATTCTGTGTTCTCCATTCCCTGTCGTCTCTCCATATTTCCATCTATCTATCTATCCTCTCTTTCAAGCAATTCTACTTTTTCTTTGTTCTCTCTCCCTCAAATTTTCAACATACATTTCCTTTTCTTTATAAAAATTCTTTCACCTTTTAACTAACCCATAATCACTTTCTTCTCTTCAGTTCCTCATCGTCCATCAAAGCTTTCACTGTTACATGACGACGTAACATCATCATCATCACGTGTTGGGTGCGTTTGTGTTTATGTGCGTGCGTGCCTGTGTGTGTTGGTGTGCCGTGTTTGTGTGTATGTCAGACTAATGATGAATCCTAAAGGGTCCTCCACTTGACCCCACTTATGGACTAGACACACACACACACACACACACACACACACACACACACACACACACACACACACACTTGGAGAGACTGAAGTGAGTTAAGGCACATTGCACCCTTAACATGCACTCACAACAACACAGTAAAACTATATACTGATAGTAATGGCTTTAAAGATTGATTGTGGGGTAAGGAGTCGAGAAATGGACAGACGTGCATGGAGAGGATTAGGAGGGAAGAAAGGGAAGAGAAAAGGGTTGAAGGATAGGAATGGAGTGCAAAGTAGAATATTGGGGAATTATTAACATTTCTAATCTTCCCTTTTCAAAAACGAGTGTAGA
Source organism: Petrolisthes cinctipes (assembly GCA_033782935.1). Lineage (NCBI taxonomy): Eukaryota > Metazoa > Arthropoda > Malacostraca > Decapoda > Porcellanidae > Petrolisthes > Petrolisthes cinctipes. The sequence goes on along the minus strand of JAWQEG010006829.1, from coordinate 23,892 downwards.
TTTCTTCTTCTTTTTATAATTTTCATCTTGATTAAATTAAACTTCAATTCAATATAGTGTCTTGAAAGCTTGTTGTTGTTTTTTGTATAGATTACTGTAAATTTCGTATCCCCAGATAGGTTTCAGCAGGCCCCTACTTACTCATAATATTAATGTATACGTTTAAGGACACCTGTACAACCAACCCTACCCACTCGCCGCCGAAAAAAATCCCCTTCAATATAATATCATAGGGCAAGATTAACTAACTCTACCTTCATATTATATTATAGGTAGAAAAATTATCAAGTCCCGTCTACTAGAAAAGTCGATGTAGAGTTCTGTACCAGTTGTTGTTGTTGTTGTTGTTGTTGTAGTTCATTGATGTTTCTCCTATATGGCTGGAAGTCAAGTGTTAATAATTATGTGAGGTGAGTTGCAAAATGTAATGGTTAGTGAGTTGAGATGCCAAATGTGAATGAAGTGAGGTTGTAAGATGAAGTGCCACATGTGAAGTGATAGGTAGCGAGGTGGCATGTGAGGGGTGAAGGGAGGCGATCCGTACTGAGATGAGATGATGCTTAGCGAGATGAGGTGCCAAATGAGAGGTAATGCAAGCTTGATGAGGTGAGGTACCCAGGAGAAGAGAAATGTAGTGAGGTGGCAGTTTGAGAGGCGAGGGAAGGAGGTGATGAGAAATGAGGTGAGGTGCCAAATGAGGGGTGAAATGAGGGTAAGGGAAAGGAAAGGAAGGGAAGGGAAGGCAACACCTGGGTGGGTACACACATATACAGTACATACATACATACATACCTGGCAGTGATGGGAATTGGGGAGGGGGAAGGGAGGGAAAAAAAGAGGGGAAGGACGAGGGCAGAGGAGGGGAGGACTGAGGGGATGGGAAGGGAAAAATAGGTGAGAGGGAGGGAAGGGGGAAGAGGAGGAAAGGAGGGTGCGAGAGGAAAGGGAGTAGGGGAGGGCTGAGGGGGCTAAAAATGGGTGACGGGGTGACAGCTGTTTGAGGGTCGAATCCATTAATCAAGATACCCACCACCCCGGAGGTTACTGGTCCCCCTCACACTCACTCACTCACACTTCTCGTTTAATTTCGCTGACCTACCGTACTCACTTTCACTGCTTCCTTGTCCATTCTTTCTATAACTCCCCCAATCTCACCCACTCGCACTCACACTCCTCACTCACTCGTATTCCTTATTCTCACTCACTCACTCACTCGCACACCTTGTCCACACTCACTTATCACAGGCTCACACTCACTTTCTCTCCTTTCATACACACAGCCATCAGAACTTGGACTCATCATCAAAATTAGTGTTCCTTCAAAATTGCTGTGTCGTCGAAATTGTACCCTCAGATGTTGTGATGCCATCAAGATTGGCTGGCTGTCCAAATAGTAGTGGTGGTGGTGTTATGAGAGTGAGATGATGTTTTGCCGTGACTGATGGCCCAAGTAATTCTGTGGGTTGGTTTGTGTTGCTAGCTGTTTGTGGGGGTGAGGGGAGGGGAAGGGGAAGAGAGAGGTGGAGCTAGAGGAAAGAAGGGAAGTGATACAAAGAGGAAGAAATTGGAGGAAAAGGATGCAAAGGGGAAGGAAACAAAGACAGAAGGGAAGAATGAAGGAAAAAAAATGAGAAGAGGAAGGAGAGGCAGAAGGAATAATTGAAGGAAATAAATTGATTCAAGGAGGAAGAAGAACTGAATGAGAAAGGGAGGAAGGAATGAAAATGGTGCAGGGAGGTAGAAAAACGGAAGTAGGTGGAAGGTATGGTTAAAATAAATACTTAAGGAATGAGGAGGAGGAGGAGGAGGAGGAGATAAGGAGAGAGGAAAGGGTAGTAATTCATAAACATTAGGAAGAGGAGTAAGGAAAATAAAGGAAAAGAATATGAAGAAGAAGAAAAGAAGCACTGGTAGAGGAGTGAGAAGAATAGAGGAAAAAAAGTAAGAACTGAAAGGAGATGAGAAAGAAGAGAAAAAAAATATACGATGAAAGCGAGAACTGGAAAAGGAGGAAGAAGATGTGGTGGGGCGGGGGGTGAGGGGGGGGGGTGGACTGGGAGTTGCGGAAGGCCTGTGTTGTGTAGTGTTAGATGCCGGAGATTGTGGTGGTGATGGTGGTGGAAGAGGAAGGGATTGTGAGTGGTGGTGGTGGTGATGAGGAGGAGGAGGGACGGGGTTGGAGGTGGTGGTGGTGGTGGTGGCGATGATGATGGTGGTGGGGGGGGGGAGGAAGGGATTGTGAGTGGTGGTAGGGGAAGAGAAAGGGATTGTGAGTGGTGGTGATGGTGGTGGTGGGGGGGAGGAAGGGATGGGATTGTGAGTTGTGGTGGTGAGGAGGAGGGACGGGGTTGTGAGTGGTGGAGGTGGTGGTGGTGAGGAGAAGGGACGGGGTTGAAGGTGGAGGTGGGTGGGGAGGGGAGGAAGGGCTTGTGATGGTTGATGGACAAAGCTGGAGAGAATGGTGGTGGTATGTCAGAGGAGAAATGGGAAGAATGTGAAGAGCAACGAATTAGAGTGATCTCAGGTGAAGTGAAAGGAATGAGGAAGGAGAGGCAGGATCAGGTTGTGTGATTGGGAAGGAGAGGCAGGGGAGGGAGAGGTAGGGAGATAAAGAGGAGAGAGGAGAAGAAAGAGATAGGGACGAGAAGCAGGGGGTGGGGGGGGGGAAAGGGATGGGAGAAAGAAGGGAGAGGAGAGGAAAAAGTTGGTGAGTTGCATGGATGGATGGATGGATGGATGGAGAGGGAAAGAAAAGGTGGAAAGGTAGAGAGAAGAAAGAGAGGATAGGGAGGGGGAGGTGAGGGGAAAAGTGGAGATAAAAGAGGGGAGAGGAGAGGAAAGAGTTGGAGAGATGAATGGATGGGAAAAAGGAAAGAAAAGGTGAAAGGGAGAAGAAATAGAGGATAGGGAGAGGGAGGTGATGGTGAGATGAATGGATGGGAAGAAAGAAAGAAAAGATGGAAGGGAGAAGAAAGAGAGGATAGGGAGAGGGAGGTGAGAGGAGAAGAAAGAGAGGATAGGGAGAGGGAGGTGAGGGACATAAAGTGTGTAGTGAATGGCAGTGTGGCGACCCTGTGACGTTGGGGTCAGGGGGTCACTCCTCCTCACCTTACACCTTCCCTCCTCTCCTTTCCTCCCTCTCTTCCCTCTTCTCCTTTCCTCCCTCTCTTCCCTCTTCTCCTTTCCTCCCTCTCTTCCCTCCCTCTCTTCCCTCCTTTCCTTTCCTCCCTCTCTTCCCCCCTCTCCTTTCCTCCCTCTCTTCCCCCCTCTCCTTTCCTCCCTCTCTTCCCTCCTCTCCTTTCCTCCCTCTCTTCCCTCCTCTCCTTTCCTCCCTCTCTTCCCCCCTCTCCTTTCCTCCCTCTATTCCCTCCCTCTCTTCCCTCCTCTCCCATCATCCCTTCTCCTCTCCCCTTCCCTCTCCCATCATCCCTTCTCCTCTCTTTTTCCCTCTCCCATCATCCCTTCTCCTCTCTCCTCCACTCTCCCATCATCCCTTCTCCTCTCTCCTCCCCTCTCCCATCATCCCTTCTCCTCTCTCCTCCCCTCTCCCATCATCCTTTCTCCTCTCCTCTCCATTCTCTCCTTTCCTCATTTTCCCTTTCCTTCCCCTCTCCATTCTCTCCTCCCTTTCCCTTTCCTCTCCTCTTCGATCTCTCCTTACCCCCTATCCTCACCACCCCTCTTCTCCCTTCCCCTCTCTTCTTCCCTCTCCCTGTTATACTATACATTCTATCCCCATATAGTTGACTAGTTAACATAGCATCATTAAAAAGTCTCGTAAGGAACATTAGGTCTATTGCTGTTTGAAAATCCTTAGTATTTATACCTGTCCCCTTCCCTTATCATCTCTCACTCCTCCTTCGTTCGATTATTATTTAGTTTCTCTCTCTCTCTCTAGACTCTCTCTCTCTCCTTTTATTTCCTTCCTGCTTGCTGTCACACCTCTCTATCACCTTTCTCTGGCGCTATATGACCTCGCTGTTGCGGCGCCTAATATAAATCAATCTATAAATCTGTAATCCTCCTTCGTTCTCCCTCTCCTCTCCCTCTTTCTTATTCTCCTATAGTACCCTCTCCTTCCTTCTTTCTATTCCCTCTACGTCTCCTACAGCTTCGTCCCTCTCCTCATCTTCCCCTCTCCTCATCTTCCCCTCTTCTCATCTTCCCCCCTCTTCATCTTCCCCTCTCCTCATCTTCCCCTCTTCTCTCCTCTCCTAGGCAGCTCGTTCAACAAACACCGTATATCACAAACCACATTTTTTTTCCACTCACTAACAAGCGCTGACAAACACAAGCTCTCGGGCTCCCTCTGTTGTTGTTGTTGTTGTTGGTACTGCTGTTGGTTGAGGTGATGGTAGGGGTGTTTCTGTGACAAATGTGATGGTCTTATTTTAACATAGTGGTGGTGGTGACAGTGTTTGGGTTGTTACTTTGTGGAATTTGTGGCACGTGTTATACTTGTAAATGCAGACAGTAGAGATAGTACTAGTTAGCATTGAGATTGAGGATAGTATTCGTGTAGTAGTAGTAGTAGTAGTAGTAGTAGTAGTAGTGAGGTTTGGTGATTAAAAAAAAGTATTAGTATTAGTCGTTAGTAGTAGTAAATGTAAATGCAGACAGTAGAGATAGTACTAGTTAGCATTGAGATTGAGGATAGTATTCGTGTAGAAGTAGTAGTAGTAATAGTAGTGTGGTTTGGTGATAAAAAAAGAAGTAGTATTAGTCGTTTGTAGTAGTAATATGTGTTGTATTGGTGGTGGTTGTGGTGGTGTTAAGATGGTGCTGCAGTTGTTTTGATAGTTATTTTTATGTGCATCCTGTTGACGTCTGGGATGAATACAACAAACACCAGCCTCTTATCTCTCACGTTGCCCATCTCCAGTCTGGGTAGTCAGTGGTTGGTTGCCCTCATACTCTTTCTGAATCACTTTTTTTTTGTTATCTGTACTTTTGAAGATTTTTTTTTTTTTTTTTTTTTCCAAAGATCAGAGTAACCTACTGTTTGTTATATACTCCTTTTCATATTTTAATAATGTGGACATAGATGGAAGGGTGATGGTCATATGAACGAATACGTATATGGATGTTTGTAAGGAAAGCGAGTGGCACATGGACCCATTCCGTATGTACTGTTTAGAGACTTGACATGGTGACCTTTTTGGCAGCTGTGGTATATAGTTGCACAATCACACCCCTCACAGGTTTACAGTTCTTTGCCAGGATACCACTTTATCCATCCATCATTTCCTGAGATAATTGTCCGATGAAAACACACTCCGAATCATTATTTATTTTTAATGTTTAATAAAGGAAGAAGAAAGATTATTTATAGCAGTTTTCTGGAACATGCATATATATATCGTAGGTACGAAGAAACGCACTCTGCCACATTCATTACCTTCCCTCACGAATGAGTGGTGGACTAGTTGGATTTTAAGGCAGATTATTGCTGCATCAGTAAAGCAAGGGAAAGTTATTAATAGTGCTTTTCTCTGTAATGGCCCTCAACGAATACCAGACCACCCACACTTGCGAATATATTACACAACACTTACTTTTATAGCGACTGCATAATTAAATAACTAATGAACGTTTTTTTCTCTCTTTTCAGGTATGATGTTGGGCCTCTTCCTCCATAAAATTATCTTCCCTTCACTCCATTTCCTTCTTTTCCTTCCTCTTTCTCCTTCGTTTATTTTTCTCTCCATCTCTTCTCTTGTCCAACCAGCTGCCAGTGACTGTACCGAGGTAAGAATCAACTCCGTCTTACTTGGATGAACTGGGTTAGATGACATTAAGCTGGGTTATTGAATTAGTCTAAGGTGAGGCAGGCTCTCTTGTTAGTGAATTGGATAGTCTATGATTCATCCAAACTATGCCACGAAACAGACGACTTACATGGAGATCTGTTTCGTGGCATAGTTTGGGGGAATTATTAGCCACCAATTTACTCCCAAAAAAGAATCTCCCGTTAATTAGATTAGACTAGAGCAATGAAGAGTATGGTATATTATGTTAAACTAAAGTGGGCCAATTTATGATGATGTTAGGTTAGAACTCCCACACACCACTCCTACAATATTATACCGACCATCAGTCTGTAGTTGGAGTTAGATTTTAGTATTAGAGACAAGAAGTAGCGAGGGCTTTCTTAAATGCTGATAGAAATGCAAGGATGAATGAGTATGTGTTTAGAGAATTTTACATCTACGGTACATGTCTAGTAGTCCGATACGTAAGGGATGGAAGAGGTTAGTAGGCTGATACGTAAGGGATGGAAGAGGTTAGTAGGCTGATACGTAAGAGATAGAAGAGGTTAGTAGGCTGATACGTAAGGGATGGAAGATCTTAGTCGGCGAACTACGACTTGTGATTCTTCCAAACTGAGCCAGAAATCAGACCACGTACAGTAAAGGGAAATACTCGATCTTTAAACAGTTTGTAGGAATTAGTGTCTTTCATGCAGTTCTCCACCATTCCTCCCTTTCCGTGGACTCCATACATAGTGAGGATGGGGGAAGGCAAAACGAGAAAATGCGCAGCCCATGTTTTTTTTCCACTATGCCCAAGTTAGAAGGGAAGGATTGAGTGTACGCCGTGATCAATAGACACACAGGTGGTATTGGTTAATGTGAACATTAGTAGGTGTTGCTGTATTGAGTGTAAACATACGGTATGTACTCGATTCAGGTGTGTGTGTGTGAGAGAGAGAGAGAGAGAGAGAGAGAGAGAGAGAGAGAGAGCCCAGGAGGTATGGCTTAGAGAGATAGAGAGAGAGAGCCCAGGAGGTATGGCTTGGGTGCCGATGTGGTTTTAATCATTAATGTAAATAATGCAGGTGTGTTTTATGCAATAGAGGTGTGGTATGAAATTGGACATTGGTGTACTGTGCTTGCATGTGTATGGTGTATAGGCTTGGTCCAGAAAATACGTTGGAGCTGAGAAGGCCACGGTAGCAAGAGCAATTATTATATTCTTAAGTCGTTCCTCTATTTTCTACAAACAGCATTATTATACATTTTTAATTGGCATTGATGGGGATCGTTTTAGATGTGCTGTATATATATTTTTCCAGTTAATTTATTTTACTTTCTTCCACTCTCGTATGAAAAATTGAAGCTGGTGTTGATATAGTTATAGAAGGTGGGTACAGATTTTCCTTACAAGTGATTCAAGTGGACGACGAAGATATATAAATTGGTACGAATAGAAGCATTGTGTTGGTGGTGGTGGTGGTGGTGATGATGATGATGATGAAGACTTTATGGTGGTATTGTAGGCAGTGGAGAAAATATTGTGACTGTTGTGATTGTTGTAAGAATTATTATGGTGACAGTGGTAGTGGCAGTGGAGTAGACAATGTAGTGATGGTGAAGGTGGTGGTGGTGGTGGAAGGTCTAGTCTTCAATTATGGTGTCCTAGCACGCGCCACCCACTGTGTGTGTGTGTGTGTGTGTGTGTGTGTGTGTGTGTGTGTTGTCGTCTAAAGGTCTGTGTGTGTGTGTGCATTATGTACACTAATAAAAGATTTGGATGCACGGTTTTTTGTATGCATTCATGTGTGTGTGTGAGGGTTGTAAGAGGATGTGGGGTTTATTTACTTACATGTATGAGTCCAAAGCTCCGTCTTGTATATTCAGGTAGCGTATAGTGGAAATCCCGCCACGTTTGCATGATCATACATTATGTCCTATACATTTGTACAGCTGCCTCCAAAAGTTGTATTCGCTGCCATCAAAGGTCAAAATAATCTCTTGTTAGCTTTTAGAGAATCATTCGTCTATTTTTCATCACCCAAACATGACTCTCGTAGAAAGTCTATACGTTACTTAAGTTAATGTATAGATGATTTAAATAGGCCTATGCAGAGGACTATATAAAAAAAAAATTATAATGATTCACAAGCCAAACTATTTCAGTGACCTCTTGTGGCAACGAACACAATTATGGGAGGGTAACTGTACACATTGTAATTATAACAATGGTGCATGTTATGTTTGCGTGTACTATAGAAAAGGTTTGTGTGTGGTGTGTATTAAATTATGCAGGCGTATGTGAAAGGATTGTGGGCTTGTTTTCAATATACTTGCTCATGCGATAGTACGTGTTTAGAAATATGTATTGATGGGTTCTGTGTGTGTGCGTTAGAGAGAGAGAGAGAGAGAGAGAGAGAGAGAGAGAGAGAGAGAGAGAGAGAGAGAGAGAGAGAGAGAGAGAGTGTGTGTGAGTTTGTGTGTGTGTGTGTGTGTGTGTGTGTTTGTGTGTGTGTGTGTGTGTGTGTGTGTGTGTGTGTGTGTGTGTGTGTGTGTGTGTGTGTGTGTGTTGACCCTTCATGGTTCGTTAGTCAGTCAACACAGCCTCGACCTCGTGATGTTTGGTCACCAGGACACTTCCCTCACCCCTCACTCCTTCCTTCCTTGCCAGTACACCCTCATCCCTCATTGCCAGTACACCATCACACTCTACCAGTACACCCTCACACTCTACCAGTACACCCTCACACTCTACCAGTACACCCTCACACTCTACCAGTACACCCTCACACTCTACCAGTACACCCTCACACTCTACCAGTACACCCTCACACTCTACCAGTACACCCTCACACACTACCAGTACACACACGTCCTTGATTACACCCAACACACTTCCTCCATCACCCTCATGCATTATATCCCACCTTCACCCTTGCTACCTACTACACCATATTCCCTTCATCCCTCACACCCACTGTTACACCCGTTGCATGCCTCACCCACTATACCCATCTCATTCAGGGAAAACAAACTTAATTAAGGGGGGTAATTCACTTTTGTTACATTGGAGTGCCATGATTCCTCCAAAGTATGCCAGGAAACAAGACCAAATGAACAAAAATAATGTGTTGCTTGGAATAGTTAGTTTGGAGGAATATGTTGCTCCAGATTTACCAACACTGCACTTCCTACCACATTAATTAACAGTGTACGGTACGGAATCCTCCTGACTACTGACGAGGTTAAGAGTGTTAAGTGAAAACCAGAGTACGACTAGATCACCGTCACTCACTTCTCTCAGTCATTGTCAATACCTCAGCACCCCTTTACCCACACTCACCTACCCCTAGAACTCCCCCCACCCCCCCTCCCTCCCGGACTCCCCTTGTACACTCCCACTCCCAACACCCCGGATTTTCCCACCCCTGTGTACCTCATTCGCTTTCGACTCGTGTACACATCACCTTTATATCTTTAATCCATATTTTTCTCTGTCCACTTCTCCTCAGAAATGTCTCCCCCAAGTACCCCTCTCCCCTTTTCATTGGGTACCACCTCTGCTCTATCCACAATCCACCCCAGTTATCTCCCCACTATACATTCCTTTATCCCCACACCAAACGGATTATTTCTACCCACAGTACTCTTTATCCCCACAGACATTTCATTTTCCTAACACCGAGTACTTCCTCACTTTAGCTTGAACTTCCCACACACCCATAGTGTCTCCCCTCGGGATTGTTTTTCCTTCAGTCATACCTCCCTGCAGTAATACTTACCCCTCCATTAACCTTGTACACTCCTCCCTACTGCTAGTACCTCCCCACAATACTACTACTCCCCCCCCCCCTCTTTTAAAATTGTCGCCCCCCCCCCTATCCTCAGTATCACCTCACACCAATCCTCCCCCCTCCTCTAACCTAGCACCCCTTATTGCAGGCGAGGGTAGGGGAGGGGGGCGAGGCTCCTCCCAATATACGGTATTGATTGTGGAAGCCTGGGATGAACACCTTCTGAATTATTCATATGTTGGCCGCACCTGTGTCCACCTCCACTACCTCCAACACCACCACCACCATCACCTCTACCTTCACTAACACTACTTCCAACACCACCTCTACCTCCAACTTCACCTCTAATTCCAATGGACCTACAACCAACGATAACTCCCTCCTAATCTTCTCTACTACCATCGCCTCTGCCACCAACATTACCACCATTACCTTGATTTCCACTACTATAATAATAGCTACCACCACCCCCATGCACCTACTCGTCCCCAACTACGACACCACTTCTATGTCCACTATCCCCAACACTTCCATCTCCTACCTCAAGCATTACCTACTCCACTTCCATTTTACCACTCGTACTGCCTCCACCTCCACTTCATTGCCTTCACTCATTCCACCCCAGCACATTACTCCACTCCTTTTATTCACGTTTTCCGTCGTCTTTGCTTTCTCCTCCACAGAAGGAATAATGATGGATATGAAAGTGTAAACAGCACAACGGTACACAACATTACAGTCAGTATTTTTAAAGCATACTGATGGGAATAGTACTGTACATACCTCCCCTTCCATCCAGTCTCTTACCACATCCATCTCCTCCTTCTCCCTTGTCACAGTCACCCCCCACCACGGTAACTTACGTAACCACTACCACCTCCACGGTCTACAACTCAAAAACACCTCCACATTCTGCAGCTACCCACACACAACCTACCGACCACAACTATCTCCACAATCTACTAGCCTATCCACAAACCATCTCCATATTTTACCATCCCACAAACCACCTCCACACTCTACCACCCACACCACCAAGGAGGGGACAAAGAAAAAGTAGGTTAGGTTAATGATACCCTGTAATACAAGCGAGATGGTTTGGCTCCAACACGTAAACATTAAGCAAAGTCCATTGACCAGTAGGAGGAAAGAACAAAAAAAAAAAAAAGGGGGAAAAATTAGAAAAGGAGAGAGAGGGGAGGAGTGAGAGACAAGTGCAACGCTTTGTGGAGAGGAAAATGAGAGGTGGATGATTCAGGCTTAAAGAGCGAAACGGGAGGTGTAAGTAAAGGAGGGAAAGTAAGGTGAAGGAGGAAGGGAGGGAAAAGCAAGGTGGTGGAAGTAGGGAGGGAAAACAATGTAAGGTTGATAGGGAAGGAAAACAAAGTGGAAGAGAGGAGATAGGGAGGCAAAGTAAGGTGGAGGAGGTAGGAAGGAAAATCAAGGTGGAGGAGGTAGGAAGGGAAAGCAAGGTGGAAGAGGAAGAAGGGGAGGAAAGCATGATAGAGAAGAAAGATAGAGAAAATAGTGAAGAAAGAAAAGATATGACATTTAATTAAAGGGAGAAGGATGAAAAAGGGAATAGCAAGGAAAAGGAAGATTGCCGTTAGGGGAAACAAGGAAAGAATGAGGGAAAAAAAAGAAAAGAAAATAAGACGAAGAATGGGACGAGAACAGCAAAAACAATAAAGAAAACAAGAGAAAAAAAAAACAGACGCAAGAAGAAGAAGGAAGCACGATGATTGAGGGAGGGAGGGATTGAGGGGAGGGAGGAGGGGGTGGTAGAAGAAAATGACAGGTAGGGTGACAGCAAGGAACCCGAGGCTAGACATGACGCAGATGGAGACGGAAGGGGAGGGGGGATGGATAGATGGATGTGAAGGGGTTGAATGGAGGGGGAGTGGATGGATGGATGTGGGAGAAAAGGGGAGGGGGATAGATGGATGTGAAGGGGTTGAAAGGAGGAGTGGATGGATGGATAGATGGATGGATGTGAAGAGGTTGAATGGAGGGGGAGTGGATGGATGGATAGATGGATGTGGAGGGGTTGAAAGGAGGGGGAGTGGATGGATGGATGGATAGATGGATGTGAAGAGGTTGAATGGAGGTGGAGTGGATGGATGGATAGATGGATGTGGAGAGGTTGAAAGGAGGGGGAGTGGATGGATGGATGTGGAGGGGTTGAAAGGAGGGAGTGGATGGATGGATAGATAGATAGATGGACGTGGGAGAGAAGAATTGAAGGATGGATAGATAGATGTATGTGGAAGAGAAGATTTGAGGGATGTATAGATGGATGGATGGATAGGTAGATGTAGAAGAGAAGAAATAAGAGATGTATACTGTAGATGGATATGGAGGATGAAAAAGGGATGAAGAGGGGATGGAAAGGGTTGTGGATAGCAGGGATGGCGATATGAGGGGAAATTACAGTCTAGTTTGTTAGTTAGGGAGGGGAAGAGTGGGTGTAAAGTGGGGAGGGGAGAAGGGGTTAAGACGATAGATGTGGAGTGAAAGAGAAGAGTAAGAATGGGAAGGAAAGGATGTATGTATGTATGTGTGGAGAATGATGGAGGGGGATATAAACAGTTACCACATTAACATCACCTTTATGCCCATCACTACACCTACTACCACCAACGACACAATAACTACAGCAATACCTATAGCATTGTCACTATCACCCTCTACCATCACTATAATAACATCACCACCAACAACAACATGATGAGTGTCACCCACGTTAATATAATCAACGGGGACACTTGTACAATCGTCGTCTGGGTGTAAACAATTCATATCATTTCCATCCCCACTACCTTATCGTCACGAGATCACCACCAACACCACCATCACCTACTGACATGATTCCAACTCTTGGCTCAGTTACCATCACCACTAACCTATACTGTATTTACTTACTTACTTCCCTGCATCCCCAGTGGTTATAGTAGGGTATTTATAAGTGGTTGCCCTCTATTATTGTTATTAATAAATGTTGAAGTATGTGTTAATAATAATATTTATGATGATGTTATATTTTATGGTCACCACAGTATATACATGGCACACACATCTTCTCTAACCTAACTGAATTTATGGTAACAAAGGTGCTGTAACATGTCACACAAGTTTCACCTCCTCCTCCTTCACTCCTCCTATTTTCTACTTCCCCCCCCCCCAATCTCACCCTGTCTCTCTCCCTTTCCTAATTCTTTCCCCCTCCCCCTCCTAATTCTTTTCCCCTTCCCCCTCCTAATTCCTCCCCCCAACTCCCTCCCCCTCCTAATTCTTCCCCCTTCCCCCTCCTAATTCTTCCCCCCAACTCCCCCTTCCCCCTCCTAATTCTTCCCCCAACTCCCCCTCACTCCTAATTCTTCCCCTCTCCCCCTCCTAATTCCTCCCCCCAACTCCCTCTCACTCCTAATTCTTCCCCCCCCCCTCACCCCCCCCCCCCCCCCTCGTCTCCCTCTCTGTCATGTCACTAGCTGTCGTGGTCGTCATCGTGGTGTTGGTCCTCCTCAAGACTCGTGAGTAGTTTGGTGTCTTATTGGCCGTCATCAACACCATTATCTTCAGCACTGGTCTCGTCATCACCGTCATCATCACCATCATCATCTCTTTATGTCTGCCACCACCGTCGCTGGTAGCCACAATCATCACGGTCTTATCATGGCGGACTGCTGTCATCATCTTCATCATCATAACACGCCTCACCTACCACTACTGCCTCACCAACCAACCAGCCAGCCAACCTACCTACTTACCTACCTTCATTCCACTGTTGCTTTATTTGCCACCTGCTCTGTTACTGCTGCTACCTCCACTGCCACGACATTTATTAAAACCATGTCACTGTTGTACCTACTACTGCCTCACCAACCAGCCAGCCAACCTACCTACCTACTTACCTACCTTCATTCCAATGTTGCTTTATTTGCCACCTGCTCTGTTACTGCTGCTACCTCCACTGCCACGACATTTATTAAAACCATGTCACTGTTGTACCTACTACTGCCTCACCAACCAGCCAACCTACCTACTTACCCACCTACCTTCATTCATTCATTCCACTGTTGCTTTATTTGCCACCTGCTCTGTTACTGCTACTACCTCCTCCTGCCTCTCTAACCTACCTACTTACTTACTTACTACCGTCGTTCTCTCTACTGTTACTTTATTTTCCAACTGCTCTGTTACTGCTACTAGCCTACCTCCGCTGTCACTGTCACACCACTAATGCTATTACACTTATTAAAACCATTGTCACTACCATTATTATAGTACTCTTACACCTATACCACCACCATTAGTCTCTATGTGCCAAAAATATATCACCCTTTAAATTATATGGGTGACATTCATATATATTATTCTCCATGACCAAGACACTATTTCTTGTAGAAGGGAAGCACTGCTGACGTTTTGGTTAAATACTGTATCATTTGACCCATAAACAAACACAACCTGCGTCTCGGGTAATATTATGCCCCAACAAATACCAGACCATTTTGTTTCCAAGTACCGTCATGTGGAACCCAATAATGTGTTTCAAATCCCGAGTGCCGAGCCTCTGAGTGTAAACAAAATATTGGTGAAGCGAGGCACTGGGACGTAACACTGACCCCGGAACATTAATCCGAAAATTTGCAACTCTTAAAATGTAGAAAGAAAAACAAATAAGAGATGCCGGGAACGGAAGGAATCCAAAGACCGGGACACAGCCAGCCAACCAACAAGTATGTGAGAGAGAGAGAGAGAGAGAGAGAGAGAGAGAGAGAGAGAGAGAGAGGAGTTTTGAATGCGAGAAGTGTATGTGAGGGAAGTGTGTGTGTGTGAGAGAAGTTTTGAATACGAGAAGTGTGTGTGTGTGTGTGTGTGAGGTGGGGTGGGGTGGGGTGGGGTTGGGTTAGTTGTGGGGGCTGGCTGGCTGGTTGGTTGGCTGTCTGGCTGGGAGGAGGCAGGGAGGATGGATCGCATGCGTGGGGCGGCTTAGCATGCAAAGTTCAATCTAATCCAGATGTTCACGGTTGGCCCCTAATGCCGGGTTTGGTTGGCGGGGCCCCGGAGTCCGTACTTTTGATTAGAGCAGATTATAGGATGTTGCCTCGTGATGGCCGGGGGTCGGATTGGCGGGTTTCATGTAGATTGCGAGTGTAAATCTCCGGCACACACGTTCTAATGTCGGTGATTGGGGGTCCCTGGCGCGCACGACACTCCTACGCCGCTGCTGCCCGAGAGTTCCGTCGCCCCGTGCTGGTGCGACGCGACGGACGGGCTTACGGACGGACGTGGCTTGGCGCGTTCCTGCCCCTGGCTCGTATTTCAGGAGGTAGTGAATGGGTGGTGTGAATGAACGAGGTTTATGTGGTGAATATTTCTCGTCCACCTCCTGTCCACTCCATTCCATTCCTCCCCCTGCCCTGTCCCTCCTTTACTTCTCTTTACCTCCTGTCCACTCCATTCCATTATTCCCCCTGCCCTGTCCCTCATTTACTCCTCTTTGCCTCCTGTCCACTCCATTCCTTTACTCCCCCTGCCCTGTCCCTCCTTTACTTCTCTTTACCTCCTGTCCACTCCATTCCATTACTACCCCTGCCCTGTCCCTCCTTTACTTCTCTTTACCTCCTGTCCACTCCATTCCATTCCTCCCCCTGCCCTGTCCCTCCTTTACTCCTCTTTGCCTCCTGTCCACTCCATTCCATTCCTCCCCCTGCCTTGTCCCTCCATTACTCCTCTTTGCCTCCAGTGTGTCTCTGCTCACTACTCCCGTCCTCTTGCACCTTTTGTCCACTCCATGCCATTCCACTCCCTCCTCCTACCTCTCCCTTCCATCCATCAGTCTACATTCTCTACCTCCAACGTGTCCTCCTACTCTCCTATCCCCATAACATTCTATCACCTTAGTCCATTCTGTCCTTACCTGTACCCTCTTAAATGTCCCATTGCGCCACCACCTATACACCTTAGTCTATCCTCTACTCCCCCTCCCCTTCTTCCCTTGCTCCACTCTACCCCTCCCTCACTCCTTAACCTCCCTACTCCTTCCCTTTACCATCCCTCCCTCCCCACCACCACTACTAAAATCACCACCATTTCAGACACCACGAGTATGCATCTACACGTGTATGAATGTAGGCCTGTATATGTATGTGTTCATGCGTGTTTTGCAACGTTCAGAAAATAGATAGGTAGTGTGTGCGTGCGTGACAGTATGCAGTGTGGAGGTCCTGGGTTGATGCCTGCGTGTGAGTGTTTGGATATCATCACGCGTTCTTCTCTCTCTTTTGTGTGTGTTTGTGTGTGTTGCTTGTAAGACGAGGTTTATCAGTGTTTTGTTGTAGTAATCCAAGGTTTAAATGTGCTATAAAGAGTGTTGTTGGTTAAGTGTAGAATATTAATGTGTGTGTGTGTGTGTAAAATTTCATACGTAATAGAGTTGAGTTGAAAAAGATGTGTATATTTGTTTTGTGTATCATTGTGTACGTGTGTTTCTGCATGTGTACGTGTGTGTGTGTGTGTGTCACTGTGTGTATGCGTGCAGTATGTCATGAGTTTGGAAGTTGCAGAGGGAGGGTGAGACCTGTTGAAGCCCAAGTCATTCACAAAGTTGGACCGATCTTGTCATTCTCTTCCCAAACAGACATACATGCAGAGAGGTCGTTTGAGTTGTTGTGCCTCTCGCTATCCTTGCTCTTCAACCCTATCTTTTTCTCTCCATATCGTCTTTTCTATCCTTCTTTCGTGACTCATTTCTTTCCTTTTCTTGTGTTTGCTCTTTCTGATGCTTTTATCTCGGGCACTTTCCTTTCCCTCTTACTATTCTACCTCCTTTCTTTCCTCTCCCTTCGTTTCCCCTCTATCGTCTTCCTCTTTCGATCTTCCTCATTTAGTTTTCCTTACTCATAACATCCCGTTCTCCTTTCATACCCACCACATACCACCAAGCCATGTTCCCACTCATTGCCCAACCTTTCTTATTGTTTCTCCCTCTCGTACCGTCCTATTTCCCACTCGTACCCTCTCTACTACTATACCCACTCGCCATTGGTGCTTTCTCTTACCTCGTCCCCAGTATCACCTCCCACATCTCCCCTGTCCTCTGCCCCCCAACAGTGAAGGTCCCTGTGAGTGGTGGTGTCTTATATATACTCGTCTGTGTCTGTCTGTCTGTCTGTCTGTCTTTCTTTCTTTCTTCTCTCTCGCGCTTTTTACCCTTCTTCCTACCGTTCCCTTTTGGCCCTTACCACCACTGTATGTCTCTCCCTTGTCTCCCTCGCCCCAAAATAGTCCTCTAACATCCCTGTACATTCACCTGCCTTAATGGTCTTAGATGATCCTGCTTGGTTTATGTATCACTTGTCCCTCCTACGTAACTCTTCTTCTTCTCCTGGCCTTGCTCCATAATAACTCCTTCCTCCCACCATATTATAACTCTCTCTCCCCTGTCCCTATCACTCTGTAACTCGCTTTTGACCCCATCCCTCCATAACTCTTTTGTTGATTCCATCCCTATGTAACTCTGCTGCAAACATTCCCTAAGTAACTCGTGTCCCCATCCCTTCCCTAACTCTCTTGTCCCCTTTCGTATAAAACTCTCTTCTG
Organism: Petrolisthes cinctipes; assembly: GCA_033782935.1. Classification (NCBI taxonomy): domain Eukaryota; kingdom Metazoa; phylum Arthropoda; class Malacostraca; order Decapoda; family Porcellanidae; genus Petrolisthes; species Petrolisthes cinctipes. The sequence continues at coordinate 6,740 of JAWQEG010006829.1, read as the reverse complement.
TCCTTGCTTCGCTTTCCTCGACCCCTCAAACTTGTCTCCTCCCTACTTAATTAAGGACCCTGTGATCGTGTATGAGACTTGGTAGATTCTGATTCCTCCTAACTATGCTACGAAACAAGCTCCATCAACAGAGGTGGTGTTTCGTGGCAATAATTGAAGGACTCGCTAACCTCCAATTTTCTGACGATATACAACATGAACGGAGGAGCCCCTTACTTAACCTTGCCACCACCAGCAGCTGTGTGTATGTATGTTCTTGATCCAACTGCCATCATGACTCATTCGTCCTCATTCAACCTTAATTATACCATGAGAGTCAGTGTCGTTTTTCAGTTTCAGACCATATTGATTATATACCAGATATCGACTATATGACTGACTGGTTCACGCCAACAAAAAGCTACTGTGTGTGCGTGTGTGTGTGTGTGTGTGTGTGTGTGTGTTTTTTTTTTTTTTTTTTTTTTTTTTTTTTTTTAAGATAATGTAAAGAATAATAATCAGGCAGACACATTCGCCCTACAAAATTTCCATATCGTGCGACATATCACGAGTTTGTGTGGCTGACTGTACGAGATGTAGTTGATGACTTGGCATAACTTATCTTGAAGAACCCCATTATCTGGTAGTGTTCGTATGTTAATTAATGGATACCTGCAGACGACTTTATTCACTCTGGGAGGCTACACTGGGACTTAAAATTGGTTAACTGGATATACCCCTTTGAGTGACACCATCTGTATTCCCACCTTAACCTCATCCACTGTCTCATTCTTCTTTCCATTCCCCCCCATATATTTTTTTTTTTTTCGATCTCTACTGCTTTTCCTCTCCACTTTCCTGCTTTTTTCACGTCTTCATTCTCTTCCTCATTTTCCTTTTGTTTCTCACCCCCACGCTGCTACCACCATTAACTATAGTGGTGGTGGTAATTGTGGTAAAAGTGCTGGTAGTTGTGATGGACGTTGGTTATAGAAGTACTGGTAGTGTTGGTGGTGGTGGTGGTGGTGTTAGTGGTAGTGATGTATAGTTATAGTATTATTAGTGGTATTTCTCGTATGGAACCAGTAAGAACTATTCTGGATGTGGTAGTGGTTGTTGGGATAGTAGAAGTTATGGTAGTTTTGGTAGTTGCTGTTGTGTGGAAGTGATGGTTGTTGTGGTGGTGGTAGTGGTTGTCTGGTTAAGGTCAGTTGTGGTATCCTGCTGAGTCTCTTCTTGTTGGTGATTAGTGGTAGATGCCGTGGTGCGATTGTGGTAGCTGGTGGTGGTGGTGGTGGTGGTGAAGGTAGGAATGATGGTGGTGATGATGATGATGATGATGGTTGTCGTAATGTAGTATGTGCTGCAGTTAATTGAGAAGGTAGTAGTAGTAGTAGTAGTAGTAGTTAATAGTAGTAATAGTAGCTGCAGTGAGTTGTAGTGCATGGTATTGATAGTGGTATGGGTAATGGATTGAATTAATGAAGTGGTATATGATAGTGATGGTGTTTGGCTACTTGTAAAATAGAAATAGTGTATAAGTATTGATTCAGAGGATGTATGTAGGCTATACAAAGAGACTAACTATTATATGGTAATGATGGTGATGAGGTGGAGATATTGGTGGGGATGGACGTGAGGCTGTGGAGGTTGTTGTTAGCATTAGAGAGTTGGGGTATCTATAACATCAGTAGTTGAGGCGTGCATGGGGTAGTAAGTGGACGAGTACAAAGTAGAAGATTGTTGTTGTTGTTGTTAGTGTTGGATGGTAGTGGTGTAGTGCATGTTTTTTTTTTTTTTTTTTTTTTTTTTTTTTTTTTTAACTGCTGAGGAAGGTGAAGAAGACTGGATGTAAGAAGCCACATGCGAAGTAAAAATTGAGCGATCCAAAACCCCATGTCTAATTTTGTGATGTTGGTAGTCGTGTGGGTGTGATGTTTGTAGTCGTGTTGGTGTGATGTGATTTTGTAGTGGATGTATTGTATTCAGTACCTGGTATTATGGAAGCAATGTTGATAGTAATGGTGTAAGATGGTAGATAACTAAAGAGGGAGAAGTGGAAGGGGGAGAGATTGATAGATCTGAGGTTACAGTTGAAGAGAATTTGTGGTAAGCTGAGAGAGTAATGAGAGCAAAGAGAATGTAGGGTAGTGAGTGATTAGGAGAAATGGTAGTATAATCTGATGAAGGGAAATGAGGAAGAGGGTAGGGAAAGAAGGTATACAAAGACAAGATAAGGTAATGTGCCACAATATGAGGGAGTGGGCATATAGTGGGTACAGGTCAGCATATAGTGGGTACAGGTCAGCATGCATCGTCAGGGTAGATGAGGAGTGGGGGAGGGGAAGGGGTTGCTAGACACTCAGTAATGGTATATAGTTCAGCAGGGACAGATGTAGTTTGAAATAGGGGCTGTGGGAGGAGATATCAACAACAGGGACTGAGACAGAAGCAGGGGATCATCATACAATTGGAGCAGGGAAGGGAATACATCAAGAACAGAAATACTAAGCCAAAGATACAATAACAGGGACATAGGAAGGGGATGCCAGCTTGTATTTAGGCAGAGAACAGGGACCCCATCATGCAATCAACAGGGGCACGAGAAGGAAGGGGGAGACATAAGGGACGGCGGCAGGGGCGTAGGACAACATGCAGCAGGGGCAGGGGGTAACATGCAGCAGGGGCAGCGGGCAACATGCAGCAGGGGCAGGGGGTAACATGCAGCAGGGGCAGGGGGTAACATGCAGCAGGGGCAGGGGCAAGGGGCAACATGCAGCAGGGGCAAGGCCAGGGGGCAACATGCAGCAGGGGCAAGGCCAGGGGGCAACATGGGGCAGGGGGTAACATGCAGCAGGGGCAGGGCCAGGGGGCAACATGCAGCAGGGGCAGGGGCAGGGGCAGGGCAGTATCGTAAATCAGGCCAGTCAGTTGCCCCGCGATCTCATTTTCTGATAGTCCTCCGCCCCGGCCCGCTGCTGTGTTGCTGTTCCTGCTGCCACCCTCCCCATCCCACCCATCCAAACCCCTCCCGTCTCTTCTCTTCTCGTCCCCTCTCATCTCTTCTCGTTCCTTCCTTTCTATTCTATTCTCGTCCCTTCCTTTCTCTCCTCTTCTATTGTCCCTTCCCTTTACTTCTTTTCTCTCATCCCTTCCCCACTCTTTTCTTGTCCCTTCCTTTCCATCTCACCCTTTCCCTTCCCTTCCCATCTCACCCTTTCCCTTCCCTTCTCTTCTCTCTTCCCTCCCCCCCCCCCTGATGCGTTGCTGTTCCTCACTTATCCCACCCACCCCTCCCTTATTTTCGCATCCTCAACTTGCTATGATGCTGTATCTGCTACTTCTGGATTTGGTGTTTTTATCTCAGAAGCTGCTGTTATTTTCAACCCAAAGCTCAATTTTATATGACTTCTGTTTCTGCTGTGTTTGCTGCCGATTCCTATCTGCTGTTGTCTTTGCTCAGTGCTGTTGCTTCTGCTGCTGTAACTGTACCGAGGCAATTTGTGTTCCTGTTGTTCTCTTTTTTAATGCTGCTGCTGCTTTGTTTTGTTCTCACCCTCACCCCAAGTTACAACACGGTATTTTATTTTACGTTGCCTCTATTTATTCCTCTCCATATTCTCAGTTGTCCCATTGATCTTTCATCAAATTGTTCCCTGCTGGTTATTTGACTGCTTTGCTTTTCTTCCTTTAACTACCTTCATGCCTGCCCAGCTGTTGTGCTTTACTGACCTTTCTTGGGTGTTATTATATGCTATTCCCATTGATGTTTTGTTGATGATTGTCTTAACTTATATAATTATTTTGTTTCCCCACGGTTATAATTGGTGTTTATAATTGACTGACGCCTTCTGCTGCTGTCTGTCTGTCTTTTGGTGTTGCTGATGCTGATCTAGTTGCAGTTGTTTGTGCTTGCTGAGCCTTGGAGCTGTTGTCAGGCTAGTGTTGTGTACCACCACCATCAACACCACCACTATCACCACCACACCCAACACCACCACCACACCCAACACCACCACCACCACCATCACCACACCCAACCACCACCACTACCACTACCACCAACACCACCACCACTACCACCACCACCACCATCAACACCACCACCACCACCACCACCACCACCACCGTATCATTACCACCAACACCATCACCATCATCACCACCACCAACACCACCGTATCATTACCACCACCACCACCACCACCCTCACCCTCATTACCACAATTGCCTGACCTACCTTACCCCCAGCCCCCACTCACCCACCAACATTACTACCAACCAACATTCCTACCATAATTTCTCCAGACATTACTTTCTACTCACCATTCTTGCCATCGCTGCTAGACTATTACAATACTTTCTGCCTCTATCAACAACTTATACAGCCATTCATGCTTAATAATAAGTAGTAAATGCCAGAATGCCTATCTAATGTGACGTCACCCCTTTTGTTCCTACCATTTAAACTATCACCATATTTACATTAACCCCCGCACCACTATCACCACCACCACCACCACCACCCAGTTTTCCCACCTATACTTCCACCAACAAGTCACTACACAACAACAACAACAACAGCTCCTAATACCACCACTACCACAGTCTTACAAGCATCACTGACACCTTTCATACCAATATCACTACTAATACTACCAGACCAACCAACATCACTAACACTACCACCATTCTTTCCAGCATTAAGTCTCGTCTACTTCTACCTGTATTCATGTCGGTAAATTTCCACCATTACCACCACTATACGAGTATATTGCCAACACTCATAATAATAATAATAATAATAATAATAATAGTAATAATAATAATAATAATAATAATGGAAATTGCTGCGAACATTCATGGACTTCCAACTCCATTGTGTTCGCCTCAGCATCCCCTAACGTTAACACATTAAATATTTCTTCACTATTCGGTCATCTGAACAATTCAAGTTGATAAGTGTAAATCTCAGTACATGTTATAATGGAAGCCAAGAAATGACCTAAGCCACATGTCTGAGATTGTAAACATGTGGAGGACAGTGTTATTGTTTATGTTTTTATGTTCTTAGTAACCCTTTTAGAGATGACAGAAAAATGGACTGGAAATTGTTGAGGGAAAATGTAAATAAATGTCGTCTGCTGTTTTAAAGGTTTGAATACTACCTACGTACGTACACCTTTCGTTACCAGCTGTATTGTTGTAAGCATTTATGTTAAAATTGTTACAACGTGAGCTCGTACCTACATTGATATAATACTTCCCTCCACCATTAATATCACGGCTCCCACCAACATTACTACCAAACACTTCTGAGAATATTGTTGTTGCCGTTCCGTCCAATAATTATCGTCACAGTTCCTATCACCGGTGTCCCTACCATTTCCACAAATAGCATTATCACCATTCCTGTTAACATTACTACCGCTACTACTAAATCTATTCCTAGACCAACATTACACACATCATTCCTGCAAGAGGTACTGCATTTACATTATTGCAAACATTCATACTAGTTAAGACCACAGTTCATACCTTAAGGGGGTGCGGGAATAGGGGGACAGGCTTGGGGGGGGTTAGGGGACAGGCTTGGGGGGGTTAGGGGGGTGCGGGAGTAGGGACAGGCTTGGGGGGGGTTAGGGGGGTGCGGGAGTAGGGGGTAGGCTTGGGGGGGTTTAGGGGGGTGCGGGAGTAGGGGATAGGCTTGGGGGGGTTTAGGGGGGTGCGGGAATAGGGGACAGGCTTTCTACAACCCCAAGCCTGTCCCCCTATTCCCGCACCCCCAAACCTCCCCCCCCCCAGCCTGTCCCCTATTCCCGCACCCCCCAAACTCCCCACCCCCAGCCTGTCCCCCTATTCCCGCACCCCCAGCCTGTCCCCTACTCCCGCACCCCTTAATTATACCAATATACCAATACAAAAGTTTTCATCTGGTAACCAAAATTTTCATGGTGCCTCAACACACTGGTATTGAATTAATCATCATCATCGTCATCATCATCATCTCCACATTAATGACCTCATAACTTCATAGTTTACTACTTGGAACACTTGTAAAATAATACCACATACAGCCTGTAATTGACCTTCTCACCACTGTCACCACTACTACCACCACAACAACAACAACAACAACCTGATACACCACCCATATACCTTCAACCATCACCACCTTTACAACCATCACCACCCGTATACTTCAACCATCACCACCTTTACAACCATCACCACCCGTATACCTTCAACAATCACCACCTTACAACCATCACCACCCGTATACCTTCAACCATCACCACCACCACCACCACCCACCGATACCCCTCAATATCTCCATGTCACCCCACTCATCATCACCTCTGCAACCACCACACTTTACACCATCACATAATATTACCTTCCTACAACATCACCACCACCACAGCAACCATCATCACCACCACCACCACTAGACCACCATAACACACCACCACCTGTCCAATAACTCATCCTTTTAACTCAATTGTCACACCACACTTACAGACACACCCACCACACCACCACCACACACATCAACATCACCATTTACCTCATTCATCACATCACCCACTACACCTCCACCATCACAACAACAACACCTTTCAACATCATCACACACGCCCCTCCCTCTCACCCCCCCCCCCCGTATGATGATGATGATGATGCCCCAAACCACCACATTACTCACCATTACTCATGAGCGGCTGAGCAAGATGCTGTCAATTACCTCTACCACAATCTGC
>JAWQEG010006828.1:20000-47163 GCA_033782935.1 Petrolisthes cinctipes | reverse complement strand
CCTCCTACCTCCCTATAAAACACACAAACAAACACACACACCTCCTACCTCTCCATATAAAACACACACACACACAAACACACACACACCTACATCTATAAAACACACACACACCTCTTTAACACACACACACACACCTACTTCTATAAAACAAACACCTATCTCTCTTTAACACATACACACACACACATACCTACACCTACCTCTCCATATAAAACACACACACATCATATACCCCTATAAAACACATACACACACACCTCTATAACACATACACACACACACACACATACACACATACCTCCTACCTCTCCATATAACACACACACACATACACATACCCATCTCCCTATAACACACACATACACACACACATCCCTATAAAAAACATACACACACACACACACACACACACACACACACACACAGTATTTATCTGAAGCCACTTGTGTCCATACATAATTTTATCAGATTAATAATTATACAGTACCGAGAAAAATTATATAATATGGTACTGTATAGAACTATCTCTCTCTCTCTCTACCTCTACCTCTCTCTCTCTCAAACATACACGACCTCTCTTTCTCACTCTCTCAAGCATACGACCTCTCTCTCTCAAACATACACGACCTCTCTTTCTCACTCTCTCAAGCATACGACCTCTCTTTCTCTCTCTCTCAAGCATACGACCTCTCTCTCTCTCTCTCAAACATACACGACCTCTCTCTCTCTCTATCAAACATACACGACCTCTCTCTCTCTCTCTCAAACATACACGACCTCTCTTTCTCACTCTCTCTCTCTCTCTCTCTCTCTCTCTCTCTCTCTGTATGTTTATCTCTCTCTCTCTCTCAAACATATACAACCTCTCTCTCTCTCTCTTTATTCTAACCTGCATCTTTCCTTACCTCTCTCTCTCTCTCTGTGTGTGTCTGTTTATCTCTTTCTCTCTCTCAAGCACACAACCTCATTCTCTCTCTCTCTCTCTCTCTCTCTCTCTCTCTCTCTCTCTCTCTCTCTCTCTCTCTCTCTCTCTCTATTCTAACCTGTATCTTTCATTACCCCTATCTCTCTCTCTCTTTATTCTAACACACACGACCTCTCTCTCTCTCTCTCTGTATCTGTATGTTTATCTCTTTCTCTCTCTCAAGCACACGACCTCTCTCTCTCTCTCTCTCTCTCTCTCTCTCTCTCTCTCTCTCTCTCAAGAACACACAACCTCTCTTTCTCTCTCTTTCTCTCTCCAATAATGTACTAGATATAAAAAATGAGAGAGAGAGAGAGAAATAGGAGAGAATAACATGAGCAAAAATGAATATAGAGAGAGAGAGAGAGAGAGAGAGAGAGAGAGAGAGAGAGAGAGAGAGAGAGGTGTTTAATGTTCCCATGGTGATTAACATTTGTCTGACACACACACACATACACACACACACACACACATACATACACTCACATCACTTACACACACACACACACACATCACTTACACACATACACACACACACACACACACATACACACATCATTTACACACACACACACACACACACATACTTCTCTTACACACACACACACATACTTACACACACACACACATCTCTTACACACACACATACATACACACACACATATACACATCATTTACACACACACATACACACGCACACACACACACACATCACATACATACACACACACACACACACACACACATCACTTACACACACACACACACATCACTTACACACACACACACACACACACACCTACACTTCTACACACATACACACTTACTTACACACACATACATACATACACACACACACACACACATCATCTCAGAATAGCTTCTACCCGTCAGTCCAACCTAACCTACACTTCTTCCTTGTTGCTCTCTCTCTCTCTCTCTCTCTCTCTCTCTCTTTATTCATTTTTGCTCACATGTTATTCTCTCTCTCTCTCTCTCTCTCTCTCTCTCTCTCTCTCTCTCTCTCTCTCTCTCTCTCTCATTTTTGCTCACGTTATCCTCTCCTATTTCTCTCTCTCTCTCTCTCTCATTTTTGCTCACATGTTATCCTCTTCTCTCTCTCTCTCTCTCTCTCTCTCTCATTTTTGCACACATGTTATCCTCTCCTATCTCTCTCTCTCTCTCTCTCTACCCCCAAGAAACAGTAACCCCTCCCTTCCTTCCTTACTCCCCCCCAACCCCAGCAACCCCCCCTTCCTACCCCCCCTAGAATCAGTAACCCCTCCCTTCCTTCCTTACTCCCCCCAACCCACCCCCCTTCCCTTCTACCCTACCCCCCCTAGAAACAGTAAACCCCCCTACCCTACCCCCCCTAGAAACAGTAACCCCTCCCTTCCTTCCTTACTTCCCCCCCAACCCCAGCAACCCCCCTAATCAGTAAACCCCCCCTTCCCTACCCTACCTTACCCCTAGAATCAGTAAACCCCCCTACCCTACCCCCCCTAGAATCAGTACCCCCCCCTTCCTTCCTTACTACCCTACCCCCAGAAACAGTAAACCCCCCCCTTCCTTCCCCTCTCTCTCTCTCTCAAGCACACAACCCCTCACTCTATCTATCTCTCTCTCTCTCTCAAGCACACACATACAACCTCTCACTCTCTCTCAAGAACATACAACCTCTCTCTCTCAAGAACATACAACCTCTCACTCTATACATCTCTCTCTCTCTCTCAAGAAAATACAACCTCTCACTCTATCTCTCTCTCTCTCAAGCACACACACACAACCTCTCACTCTATCTCTCTCTCTCTCTCTCAAGAACAAACAATCTCTCACTCTCTCTCTCTCAATCAATCAATCAATCTATCTATCTATCTATCTATCTATCTATCTCTCTCTCTCTCTCATACACACACATACACACAATCTCTCTCTCCCTCTCTCTCTCTCATACACACACATACACACAATCTCTCTCTCTCTCTCTCTCTCTCTCTCTCTCTCTCTCTCTCTCTCTCTCTCTCTCTCTCTCTCTCTCATACACACACATACACACAATCTCTCTCTCTCATACACACACAAACTCACTCTCTCTCTCCCTCTCTCTCTATCTCTCTCTCTCTCTCTCAAGAACATACAACCCCTCACTCTATCTCTCTCTATCTCAAGAACATACAACCTCTCTCTCTCATACACACACATACACACAATCTCTCTCTCTCATACACACACATACACAATCTCCCTCTCTCATACACACACATACACACAATCTCTCTCTCTCTCTCTCTCTCTCTCTCATACACACACATACACACAATCTCTCTCTCTCTCTCTCTCTCATACACACACATACACACAATCTCTCTCTCTCTCTCTCTCTCTCTCTCTCTCTCTCTCTCTCTCTCTCTCTCTCTCTCTCTCTCTCTCACTGTCAACTAATATAAACATATGACCTTGGCAACTCAAAATATCTCAAGGTTATCACATTGCTTCATTCTCTTACTTTTACTCTTCCTCCTCCTCTCCTTCTCTTTCTTCTTCTTTTTCTTCTTTCTCTTCCTCTTCTTCTACTCTTTCTCCTTTTCCTTTCTCTTCCTCTTCTCTTCTTTTACTCTTTCTTCTATTTTTCTTTCTCTTCTCTTTCTTCTTCTCCTCTTCCTCCTTTCTTCCTCTTCTTCTCCTTTCTCTTCCTCTCTTCTACTCTTTCTTCTTTCTCCTTCTTTTCTTCTACTCTTTCTTCTTCTCTTCCTCCTTTTTCTTTCTCTTCCTCCTCTTCTCTTCCTTCTATTTCTCTTCCTTTTCTTCTACTCTTTCTTCCTTTTCTTTCTTCTACTCCTTTCTCCCTCCTCCTTTTCTTCTTCTTTCTACTCCTCTTTCTTCTTTCTCTTCCTCCTTTTCTTCTACTCTTTCTTCTCTTCTCCTTTTCCTCCTCCTCTTCTTCTCCTTTTCATCATCTTTCTTCTTCTCTTTTTCTTTTTTTCACTTTCTCTTTCTTCTCTTCATCTTTTCCTCACTCTTTCTTCTACTTTTCTTCTTTTCTTCCTCCTACTAACTCTTTCTTTTTCTTTTTCTCTTCTCTTCTACTCCTTTATCTTTCTTCTCTTCAATCCTCATCTTCTCTTCCTCCTTTTCATCATCTTTCTTCCTCTTCTCTTCTTCCTCCTCCTTTTCTTTCTTCTACTCCTCTTTCTCTTTCTTCCTCCTTTTCCTCTACTCTTTCTTCTACTTTTCTTCCTCCCTCCTCCTACTCACTCTTTCATCTTCTCTTCTTCCTTTTCATCATCTTTCTTCCTCTTCTCTTCTTCTACTCTTTCTTTTCTTCCTCCTCCTTTTCTCTTCCTCCTCTACTCTTCCTCTCCTCCTCCTCCTACTCACTCTTTCATCTTCTCTTCCTCTTAATCTTCTCCACTCTTCCTCCTCCTCCTCCTCTCCTCTTCCTTCTCCTCCTACTCCTCTTCCTCCTCCCACTCTTCCTTTTCTCTCTCCTCTCTTCCTTTTCCTCCACTCTTTCTCTTATCTATACACACACACTTAGATAATTCAAAATATCCTTAAACTTAAATATCACTTAAAATACACCAGAAAAACATACACACATACACACATATACATACATAAACATACACATATACACACATACATAAACATACACACATACATAAACATACACACATACATATACATACACACATACATACACATACACATACACATACACATACATACACATATACATATACATACACACACACATAAACATACACACACATATACACACATACACACATACATAAACATACACACATACATACACATATACATATACATATACATACACACATACATAAACATACACACATACAAAAACATACACATACACATATACATACACACATACACACACACATATACATAAACATACACATATACATATACATATATACATACATACATACATAAGTTATCTCTCATACATAATTATCTAATAGTAAGGCTATTTTTTAATATTCTAAAATTTCCTTCTCATAAACTTGCAAAATTTAACTGTTTGACTAAAAAAAAATTCCATGTATATTCTTGAAAATTGTCAAAAGAAATTCCCTGCTTACTTTTGAAAATTCTTCGTAAATTTTCTCACTCTTAAACTTCAAAATTTCACTGTTTGACTAAAAAAATTCATATTTATTCTTGAAAATTATCTCAAAAAATTTTCCTTTACTATTGAACATTCTGAAATTACCCTCTCTTAAACTTTAAAATAAAATTCTGTTTATTCTTGAAAATTATCACGAAAAATTTTATTATTTAATTTTGAACTGTCTGTAATTACCCTCTCTTAAACTTTAAAAAAAAATTCTATGTTTATTCTTGAAAATTGTTACGAAAAATTTTATTCTTTAATTTTGATCTTTCTGAAATTACCCTCTCTTAAACTTTAAAAAAAAATTCATGTATATTCTTGAAAATTGTCACTAAAAATTTTATTATTTACCTTTGAACTTTTTTTAATTACCCTCTATTTAACTAATTAATTTCACTGTTTGACTAAAAAATATTCCATGTATATTCTTGAAAATTGTCAAAAGAAATTTCCCTGCTTACTTTTGAAAATTCTTCGTAAATTTTCTCTCTCTTAAACTTCAAAATTTCACAGTTTGACTAAAAAAAAATTCCGTGTATATTCTTGAAAATTGTCACAAAAATTTTTATTATTTAATTTTGAACTTTTTTTAATTACCCTCTCTTAAACTTAAAAAAAAAATTCTATGTATATTCTTCAAAATTGTCACGAAAAATTTCACTGTTTAATTCTGAAATTACTCTCTCTTAATTAATTAAACTTCAAAATTTCCCAGACCAAAAAAATTTTATGTTTATTCTTGAAAATTGTCACAAGAAATTTCCGCGTTTATTATTTTAAAAAATTTCCATAATATTAATATTACGGAAATTTTTTTTAATTATAAACGCGGAAATTTCTTGTGACAATTTTTAAGAATAAACAAGAAATTATTTTTAGTCAAACTGTGAAATTTTGAAGTTTAAGAGAGAGTAATTTTATTTATTATATCAAAAGTGAATTATCTCTTTAAAATTAACGTTAAAATATGTAATCATCCCTTTATCTGGCAACACTGTATGCGAAGGCCAGAATATATATATAAATAAATAATATATATGATTTAAATTTGAACTATCTAACACAGAATATATTTCCATATATATATATATATATATATATATTATGGCAATCTAATCTAACCTTTATCTAACCTAACCTAACTTAATCTAACCTAACCTATTATAACCTAACCCAATCTAATCTAACCTAATATAACCTAACCTAACCTAACCTAACCTAACTTAACCTAATCTAATCTAACTTAACCTAACCCAACCTAACTTATTCTAATCCAACCCAACCTAACCTAATCTAATCTAACCTAACCTAACCTAACACAACCCAACACAACCCAACCCAACCTAACCTAACCCAACCTAACCCAACCCAACCTAACCTAACCTAACCAGAAATTCGCTGGTATAGATAATTACAATATTCGCAATACATACATACATACATACATACATATACAAAAGTAAATATATACAAATATACATACATACATAATTTTTACATATTTAGAAAAAAAAAAAATAAGTTTCTAAAATAAAAATGAAAAAGAAACGGATTAAAAAAAACCTGTGTGTTGAAAATATTAACTAAAAAAATATTAATTAATTCATATTTATACCATTAATACAGAATACAGAATGCATAAATATACATAATAAATCCCACAATTTATACACATACATACATACACATATATACCATAATTCATACACACACATACATACAAATACACACCTACACCACAATTTACACACATCAAAATACACACACACACATAAATGCATACACATACATACAAATACACACATACCACAATTCATACACATACATACAAATACACACATACAGTATACCATAATTCATACACACATACATACAAATACACACATACACCACAATTCATACATACACATACACCACAATTTATACACACACATACATACAAACACACATACACCATAACTTATACACATACATACATACCACAATTCATACACATACATACATACAAATACACACATACAGTATACCATAATTCATACACACACATACATACAAATACACACATACACCACAATTAATACACATACATACATACCACAATTCATACATACAAATACACACATACACCACAATTCATACACATACAAATACACACACACACATAAAATAAATGCACATACTGTACCACAATTTACACACAGACATAAATAAAGTAAAAGTATAAAAATAAATAATTCACTTTTCACGGTATTTGTATAGAAATAGTTCATTCACTATATTGTATATTTTAGTATCATTACCCACTATTTTGGACCATTCTAACACACTTTTCATCTATGGTGTTTCTCTCGGAGATGCACCGTTTTCGAGATATGACCCGTTTTACAAACATAATTTGGAAATTAGTCTGACCTGACCTAACCTAACCTAGACCACAGCAGACTACCGGGACCTAACCTGTACAAACTACTGGGACCTAACCCGTACAAACTACTGGGACCTAACCTGTACAAACTACTGGGACCTAACCCGTACAAACTACTGGGACCTAACCTGTACAAACTACCGGGACCTAACCTGTACAAACTACTGGGACCTAACCTGTACAAACTACCGGGACCTAACCTGTACAAACTACCGGGATCTAGCCGGATGTGGCAACACTGCTCGGCCCTAGACAAAAACACAGTATTTCTCTAGTAATACCATAAATAATATACACACACATACCACAATTTACACACATATACCAGAATATACACACACATAAAACAAATACACATTGTTACGCCCAATGTACAGTCGGCAAAAAAAATTTCGTTACCACCCCTACATTAATTTTACCCTGGGTAAGCCTGGTATGGTTGGTACTGCACCCACTGGGCAGCTGTTGGTACTCGTGTCATCCGGCACATGCTGGACGGGAATTGTCATTGTCCCGGCAGTGTCAACTTTTTTATATCAAAAGTTTAGCTGATTTTAAATTAAATTTTGAGTGTTGAAGAACTCTTACTATTTAACTATTCATTATTAAACATAAGGAAATGTGTTTGAGTATTTTAGAACAAAAATAACTGTGAAATACCCAGAAAAAATAGCACTGGGTGAAAGAACATCATTCCTACTTGGCTGGCCATGACACACTGAGGGGCAGGGCCCAGGGGCAGGGACTTATAGAGGCCGGAGGGTGGCGGAGGTACGACACTCACCAGTCAGGAGTACCAACATTACATCACTCTGTTTTAGGGATGGTAACGAAACTTTTTTTGCCGACTGTACTTGTTATTCCAATCTCTATTGGCCATGCCTGGAGATTGGGCCCAACACTAGATTTAAGATTGAAGAGTGAACACTTTATAGTTCTGACTGCAACATCAGTATAACTTAAGGGCATGGAGAAAGATAAAGTAATTTTAACAGTATAATTATATTAACAACACAGAAATTAATATAAATAAGGGAAAACATACATTGCAAAAAATTAAATACCACGAATACAAGTAACACCCCCTATAGAATTCACAGACCCAAACTAATGTCCTATTTGTCTAAGGCTACACTTGTACGCAAGGAGAGGACAGAGGTAAAAGTAATATATATGTATACTCAACACAATGAAGTAAGAGGTGGACAGAGGTAAAAGTAATATATATGTATACTCAACACAATGAAGTAAGAGGTGGGCAGAGGTAAAAGTAATATATATGTATACTCAACACAATGAAGTAAGAGGTGGGCAGAGGTAAAAGTAATATATATGTATACTCAACACAATGAAGTAAGAGGTGGACAGAGGTAAAAGTAATATATATGTATACTCAACACAATGAAGTAAGAGGTGGGCAGAGGTAAAAGTAATATATATGTATACTCAACACAATGAAGTAAGAGGTGGACAGAGGTAAAAGTAATATATATGTATACTCAACACAATGAAGTAAGAGGTGGGCAGAGGTAAAAGTAATATATATGTATACTCAACACAATGAAGTAAGAGGTGGGCAGAGGTAAAAGTAATATATATGTATACTCAACACAATGAAGTAAGAGGTGGGCAGAGGTAAAAGTAATATATATGTATACTCAACACAATGAAGTAAGAGGTGGACAGAGGTAAAAGTAATATATATGTATACTCAACACAATGAAGTAAGAGGTGGGCAGAGGTAAAAGTAATATATATGTATACTCAACACAATGAAGTAAGAGGTGGACAGAGGTAAAAGTAATATATATGTATACTCAACACAATGAAGTAAGAGGTGGGCAGAGGTAAAAGTAATATATATGTATACTCAACACAATGAAGTAAGAGGTGGGCAGAGGTAAAAGTAATATATATGTATACTCAACACAATGAAGTAAGAGGTGGGCAGAGGTAAAAGTAATATATATGTATACTCAACACAATGAAGTAAGAGGTGGGCAGAGGTAAAAGTAATATATATGTATACTCAACACAATGAAGTAAGAGGTGGGCAGAGGTAAAAGTAATATATATGTATACTCAACACAATGAAGTAAGAGGTGGGCAGAGGTAAAAGTAATATATATGTATACTCAACACAATGAAGTAAGAGGTGGGCAGAGGTAAAAGTAATATATATGTATACTCAACACAATGAAGTAAGAGGTGGGCAGAGGTAAAAGTAATATATATGTATACTCAACACAATGAAGTAAGAGGTGGGCAGAGGTAAAAGTAATATATATGTATACTCAACACAATGAAGTAAGAGGTGGGCAGAGGTAAAAGTAATATATATGTATACTCAACACAATGAAGTAAGAGGTGGACAGAGGTAAAAGTAATATATATGTATACTCAACACAATGAAGTAAGAGGTGGGCAGAGGTAAAAGTAATATATATGTATACTCAACACAATGAAGTAAGAGGTGGGCAGAGGTAAAAGTAATATATATGTATACTCAACACAATGAAGTAAGAGGTGGGCAGAGGTAAAAGTAATATATATGTATACTCAACACAATGAAGTAAGAGGTGGGCAGAGGTAAAAGTAATATATATGTATACTCAACACAATGAAGTAAGAGGTGGGCAGAGGTAAAAGTAATATATATGTATACTCAACACAATGAAGTAAGAGGTGGGCAGAGGTAAAAGTAATATATATGTATACTCAACACAATGAAGTAAGAGGTGGGCAGAGGTAAAAGTAATATATATGTATACTCAACACAATGAAGTAAGAGGTGGGCAGAGGTAAAAGTAATATATATGTATACTCAACACAATGAAGTAAGAGGTGGGCAGAGGTAAAAGTAATATATATGTATACTCAACACAATGAAGTAAGAGGTGGGCAGAGGTAAAAGTAATATATATGTATACTCAACACAATGAAGTAAGAGGTGGACAGAGGTAAAAGTAATATATATGTATACTCAACACAATGAAGTAAGAGGTGGGCAGAGGTAAAAGTAATATATATGTATACTCAACACAATGAAGTAAGAGGTGGGCAGAGGTAAAAGTAATATATATGTATACTCAACACAATGAAGTAAGAGGTGGGCAGAGGTAAAAGTAATATATATGTATACTCAACACAATGAAGTAAGAGGTGGGCAGAGGTAAAAGTAATATATATGTATACTCAACACAATGAAGTAAGAGGTGGGCAGAGGTAAAAGTAATATATATGTATACTCAACACAATGAAGTAAGAGGTGGGCAGAGGTAAAAGTAATATATATGTATACTCAACACAATGAAGTAAGAGGTGGGCAGAGGTAAAAGTAATATATATGTATACTCAACACAATGAAGTAAGAGGTGGACAGAGGTAAAAGTAATATATATGTATACTCAACACAATGAAGTAAGAGGTGGGCAGAGGTAAAAGTAATATATATGTATACTCAACACAATGAAGTAAGAGGTGGGCAGAGGTAAAAGTAATATATATGTATACTCAACACAATGAAGTAAGAGGTGGGCAGAGGTAAAAGTAATATATATGTATACTCAACACAATGAAGTAAGAGGTGGGCAGAGGTAAAAGTAATATATATGTATACTCAACACAATGAAGTAAGAGGTGGGCAGAGGTAAAAGTAATATATATGTATACTCAACACAATGAAGTAAGAGGTGGGCAGAGGTAAAAGTAATATATATGTATACTCAACACAATGAAGTAAGAGGTGGGCAGAGGTAAAAGTAATATATATGTATACTCAACACAATGAAGTAAGAGGTGGGCAGAGGTAAAAGTAATATATATGTATACTCAACACAATGAAGTAAGAGGTGGGCAGAGGTAAAAGTAATATATATGTATACTCAACACAATGAAGTAAGAGGTGGGCAGAGGTAAAAGTAATATATATGTATACTCAACACAATGAAGTAAGAGGTGGGCAGAGGTAAAAGTAATATATATGTATACTCAACACAATGAAGTAAGAGGTGGGCAGAGGTAAAAGTAATATATATGTATACTCAACACAATGAAGTAAGAGGTGGGCAGAGGTAAAAGTAATATATATGTATACTCAACACAATGAAGTAAGAGGTGGGCAGAGGTAAAAGTAATATATATGTATACTCAACACAATGAAGTAAGAGGTGGGCAGAGGTAAAAGTAATATATATGTATACTCAACACAATGAAGTAAGAGGTGGGCAGAGGTAAAAGTAATATATATGTATACTCAACACAATGAAGTAAGAGGTGGGCAGAGGTAAAAGTAATATATATGTATACTCAACACAATGAAGTAAGAGGTGGGCAGAGGTAAGAGATAACCCTGAGTAGATCCTGATGTACAACACAAGATATGTACACAATATGAAAGTACTCTGCCCTCGCTATTTATACAGTTCAAGTTCCCACGGTATTAGTACAGAAGTGGACCTGAATTCAGCAGTGTTGCCAGATCCGGCTGGGTCCTAGTATTTTACCCCTGTCATTTATTGTACTTTATCACGATTATTTCCCGGTAGTTTGCCCAGGTTAGGTTCCGGTAGTCTGCCCAGGTTAGGTCCCGGTAGTCTGATGCGGTCTAGGTTAGGTTAGGTCAGGTCAGGTAAGGTCAGGCTAATTTCAAAATGCCCCATTTGAATATGCCCTATCTTGGAAACGGGGCATTTGAGGGAGAAAAACCATAGAAGAAAAGTGTCTTAGAATGGTCCAAAATAGTGGGTAATGACAGTAAAATATCTATTATACAGTAAGGTCCACTTCTGTACCTTTACCGTTCCCACCAAAACATGACATTAAACAAATCCTCCTCACCCATTGGCAGAGGGGTAAAGATCTGATTGGTTGAAACTAGAGGATAATCGGTAAATATTGAATGAATTACCGTTATTGCGTACGGTTTTTCTACCTTCATTACCCACTTATTTAGACCATTCTAAGACTATTTTCTTCTATGGCATTTCCTCCACAAATGCCCCATTTCCAAGATAGGGCATATTCAAATGGGGCATTTTGAAATTAGCCTGACCTTACCTGACCTAACCTAACCTAACCTAGACCGCATCAGACTACCGGGACCTAACCTGGGCAAACTACCGGAACCTAACCTGGGCAAACTACCGGGAAATAATCGTGATAAAGTACAATAAATGACTGGGGCAAAATACTGGGACCCAGCCGGATCTGGCAACACTGCTGCAAAACGGTAATTCTTTCAATAAATACCGGATAATCTGCCAGACTATCTTTGTTCCTGGCTGGTTAGTTCACTGCAAATGACCAAACGGGTCTAGTATTGAGGGGTCGTAACAACATACTGCAATTTACACACACACACACACCAAAATTTACGGTATTTATTGAAAGAATTACCGTTTTGCAGCAGTGTTACCAGATCCGGGTGGGTCCCAGTATTTTGCCCCAGTCATTTATTGTACTTTATCACGATTATTTCCCGGTAGTTTGCCCAGGTTAGGTTCCGGTAGTCTGCCCAGGTTAGGTCCCGGTAGTTTGCCCAGGTTAGGTTCCGGTAGTTTGCCCAGGTTAGGTCCCGGTAGTCTGCCCAGGTTAGGTCCCGATAGTCTGATGCAGTCTAGGTTAGGTTAGGTCAGGTCAGGTAAGGTCAGGCTAATTTCAAAGTGCCCCATTTGCGTATGCCCTATCTTGGAAATGGGGCATTTGTGGAGAAAATGCCATAGAAGAAAATAGTCTTAGAATGGTCTATATAAGTGGGTAATGAAGGTAGAAAAACCGTACGCAATAACGGTAATTCATTCAATATTTACCAAATTTACACACACATAAATAAACACATACCACAATTTACACACACAAAGAAATTTCCAAAAATACGTGTTTTCTGAAAAATGTTAAAAAATATACACATTTAACCATATATATTCTTCCTACACCTATATAAACACATTAATAAAATACTAATGTTAAATAATAGTTAATAAACATCACACATTAAAAAATTAAATAAAGAAATATCCAAAAATACGTCTTTTCTGTAAAATATGTAAGAAAAATACATGTTAAACTATATATACCTATATATATTCTTCCTACACCTATATAAACACATTAACAAAACACTAAATAATACCCACGTGTTGGATTTATATAGATGGAGTTTCCTTGGGTTGAAAAATATATAAATTATAACAATTTTTTCCAAAATTACGTCTCCTGTGTTTTGCCAGCTGAATATAAACCAGTATTGCCAGATCTACTTGGCGGTGAACCCTTAACTATACATTTACTATTTCCATTTTATTTATTATATTTAATCTCAATAATTCCCTATTTTATTTATATTTTTTCTTTAATATTGATGGTAATTTATTGGTGTTATGATCGTCTGGTATAAATTTTTCTTTCTTTGTACTTTTGAATAATCTAAAATTTTAGTGAAATTTATGTGCATCTGGTAACACTGCTTTAATTGAATTTCAGATACAAGACTGCTGTATATATTTCTATTCATTATTTTACTTTTATTTTTAACATAAGATATGCTGGTATTTTTCTCATTAATAATCTGATATATTTAGTGATTTAATTTGTTTTTATTTAGTTAGTTATTTGTTGAGAAATACGAACACAATATCTGGCGCCAAATTTGAAACTGGTCAACTGATATAACGGTCAATGACAATAATATGCAAATGACTATAATCAACATTTCACCTTTTCATTCGTTCAAATAAATAAATAAATAAATAAAATTAAATTAAACATATTCTGTCTCATCAATATCCAGAATTAATTAAGATATAAATATTTAGCATCAAAACAATTTAATTCGTTCAAATAAATAAATAAATAAAATTAAAAATATTCTGTCTCATCAATATCCAGAATTAATTAAGATATAAATATTTAGCATCAAAACAATTTAATTCGTTCAAATAAATAAAAAAAAAAAAAATTAAACATATTCTGTCTCATCAATATTCAAAATTAAGATATTAATATTTAGCATCAAAAACAATTTAATTCATTCGTTTAAATAAAAAAAAAATAAACATATTCTATCGATGAACGAATGTCAATTAATATTTAGATGCCATTATTATTATTCGATTATAGATAAATTATATACATGATAAATTCTATTACTTTATTTTATTATAAGACTTTAGGAATAAACAGATACAAAATATTATTCTTACCTTTTCACATAAATTTTCTTTTTGTTGTTAATTAAATATGCAGTTTATTTATTATTTAATTTATTACTTAATTTATTACTTAATTTATTACTTTAATTTATTTTATTATTTATTTATTACTTAATTTATTACTTAATTTATTACTTAATTATTTATTACTTAATTTATTTTATAATTTATTTTATAATTTATTTTATTATTTATTTATTACTTAATATATTACTTAATTTATTACTTAATTTATTTTATTATTTGTTTATTACTTAATTCTGTTGTGTTGTTTTACCCAGATATACGGCAAGATGCGGCGGTGCGGCGAGGTGCGGCGGGTTGCGGCGACAACGTACTGTAAGCTGACACTGACTTCATTAATTTTGTTGTCGTGTGTGTGTGTGTGTGTGTGGATGAGACGTTGGTGTGTGTGTGTGTGTGGATGAGACGTTGGTGTGTGTGTGTGTGTGTGGATGAGACGTTGGTGTGTGTGTGTGTGTGTGGATGAGACGTTGGTGTGTGTGTGTGTGTGGATGAGACGTTGGTGTGTGTGTGTGTGTGTGGATGAGACGTTGGTGTGTGTGTGTGTGTGTGGATGAGACGTTGGTGTGTGTGTGTGTGTGTGTGGATGAGACGTTGGTGTGTGTGTGTGTGTGTGTGGATGAGACGTTGGTGTGTGTGTGTGTGTGTGTGTGGATGAGACGTTGGTGTGTGTGTGTGTGTGGATGAGACGTTGGTGTGTGTGTGTGTGTGTGTGGATGAGACGTTGGTGTGTGTGTGTGTGTGTGTGTGGATGAGACGTTGGTGTGTGTGTGTGTGTGGATGAGACGTTGGTGTGTGTGTGTGTGTGTGTGGATGAGACGTTGGTGTGTGTGTGTGTGTGGATGAGACGTTGGTGTGTGTGTGTGTGTGTGGATGAGACGTTGGTGTGTGTGTGTGTGTGTGGATGAGACGTTGGTGTGTGTGTGTGTGTGTGGATGAGACGTTGGTGGATAAGTTCCCTATAGTGAAAATGGAGAATTTTCATTTTCTTAAGATTAAAAAAATCTTGATTTAGCAATGTACGTTTGAGATGCATAAAATTTGATAACACATTTCTTAAAGGAAATTAAATTTTACATCTTTTTTGTTCTATGCACTTTTTTTATCAAATTCACCTTTTAAGAGATAATTATTTATTTTTAGTTTTTTTAGCTTTTTTTCTAACTGCAATAAAACTATAATTATTAGAGGTACAATTAATTAAATTTGAAGTTACCATTAGAAAGAGAATTAAATTTTGCATTTTCTATATTCGTAACACTTTTTTGATCTAATTCACCGTTTACGAGATATTAAGGGTTTTTATAGAATGTTTAAACAATTACATTATCACACTGCCTCCTCCTTGTCCAATTATATTCAATAGTGATAACACATTGGAATACGGGAATTATTTCTTCTTTTTTCAGCGTATCATTATAGAATTGAATTGTAGTCGTTGTGTCATTTGCAAACAAGACACTTCTGAACCTTTGAAGTGGCCATTACAAAGCAGTGACCCAGCAAGTGTTATGTTTTCGAAGCAGTGAATGGTTTTGTTATTCTATTTGTATGAGCTGTTGTTGTTATGTTTTCGAAGCAGTAAATGGTTTTGTTATTCTATTTGTATGAGCTGTTGTTATGTTTTCGAAGCAGTGTGGGCAGAAGGTGTGTAAGCATCCTTCCTGAACAATGTTGAACAGTTCAGTGTCTGATTCTGTTCCAGTTGAACTTTTGTTTGGAAATAATGAATGAAACAGTTGAACATTTTGTTTCTCATTCTGCTTGTATACATATTTGAGATTCAGTAGTTCTAAGTTAGCAAAGGTAAAGAAAATAACACGTAAACATGATATTGAAGAGAGGAGAGATGTGTGTGTGTGTGTGTGTGTGTGTGTGTAAGGAGAGATGTGTGTGTGTGTGTGTGTGTGTGTGTATGTAAGGAGAGATGTGTGTGTGTGTGTATGTATGTAAGGAGAGATGTGTGTGTGTGTGTATGTAAGTACTGAAGGAGATATCTTCTGAAACTGATGCCACACAGCTATAGGCTGATCTTTCAACATTATATCAATGGGCAAATGAAAATAACATGTCCTTTAATAACAATAAGTTTGAACATATGATGTACACCAAAGGTACAAACAATGCTACACATGTGTATATCACACAGGATGGTACAAATATAGACACCAAACAATGTGTAAGACACCTTGGTGTTACCCTCACCTGTGATGGAAGCTTTACAACACACATAACGAACACGACAAAAAAAGCAAGGAGCCAGGCTGGTTGGATCCTGCACACTTTTAGAACACGTGACACTATTCCCATGCTGACACTCTACAAGTCGCTCGTACTTCCACTATTGGAGTATTGTTGTCAGCTTTGGTCTCCATGGAGTGGGAGAGAAACAATCACTCGAGGCTGTTCAACGATCTTTTACTAGTAAAATTACTATTGTCAAACACCTAGATTACTGGAGAAGACTGCAAACACTTGAACTATTCTCTCTGGAAAGGCACAGAGAAAGGTATGCCATCATATACATATATAAAATCATCACTGGCTGTAATACAAATAACATCAACATACACACCACTACACATCAACGACTGGGACCACTTTGCCGTGTGGAAAGAACACACCCCAGAGTGGCCTCCAGAATAAAAACACTGAAGGAGAATGCCTTTGCAACAAGAGGACCTCTGCTCTTCAATGCTTTACCAAGACACCTGCGTGACTCCAATACCAGTTCAGAACAGTTCAAAAATAAACTGGACAAGTTTCTCTGGACAGTACCTGACCAACCCAAGCTGCCCCACTACCCTATTCGTGCCACCAGTAATAGCATCACTGACCAGCTGGCACTACAACGGGCAGACGGCATCTTCTAGTGGCGGCGCATCAGCGTGGCCATGGGCAGAATAACCTGCCCTAAACTACATCCAACAGGTCCAACAAGTGTGTGTGTAAGGAGGAATGTGTGTGTGTGTGTGTGTATGTAAGGAGAGATGTGTGTGTGTGTGTGTATGTAAGGAGAGATGTGTGTGTGTGTGTGTATGTAAGGAAAGATGTGTGTGTGTCTGTGTGTAAGGAGCGATGTGTGTGTGTATATGTGTGTGTGTATGTAAGGAGAGATGTGTGTGTGTGTGTGTGTGTGTGTAAGGAGAGATGTGTGTGTGTGTGTGTATGTAAGGAGAGATGTGTGTGTGTGTGTGTGTGTGTAAGGAGAGATGTGTGTGTGTGTATATGTGTGTGTGTATGTAAGGAGAGATGTGTGTGTGTGTGTGTGTATGTAAGGAGAGATGTGTGTGTGTGTGTGTGTAAGGAGAGATGTGTGTGTGTATATGTGTGTGTGTGTGTAAGGAGAGATGTGTGTGTGTGTGTGTGTGTGTATGTAAGGAGAGATGTGTGTGTGTGTGTGTAAGGAGAGATGTGTGTGTGTATATGTGTGTGTGTGTGTATGTAAGGAGAGATGTGTATGTGTGTGTGTGTATGTAAGGAAAGATGTGTGTGTGTGTGTGTATGTAAGGAGAGATGTGTGTGTGTGTGTGTGTGTGTGTGTGTGTAAGGAGAGATGTGTGTGTGTATATGTGTGTGTGTATGTAAGGAGAGATGTGTGTGTGTGTGTGTGTATGTAAGGAGAGATGTGTGTGTGTGTGTGTAAGGAGAGATGTGTGTGTGTATATGTGTGTGTGTGTGTAAGGAGAGATGTGTGTGTGTGTGTGTGTGTGTGTATGTAAGGAGAGATGTGTGTGTGTGTGTGTATGTAAGGAGAGATGTGTGTGTGTGTGTGTGTGTGTAAGGAGAGATGTGTGTGTGTGTGTATGTAAGGAGAGATGTGTGTGTGTGTGTATGTAAGGAGAGATGTGTGTGTGTGTGTGTGTAAGGAGAGATGTGTGTGTGTATATGTGTGTGTGTATGTAAGGAGAGATGTGTGTGTGTGTATGTATGTAAGGAGAGATGTGTGTGTGTGTGTGTGTAAGGAAAGATGTGTGTGTGTGTGTGTGTGTGTGTAAGGAGAGATGTGTGTGTGTGTATGTAAGGAGAGATGTGTGTGTGTGTGTGTATGTAAGGAGAGATGTGTGTGTGTGTGTGTGTAAGGAAAGATGTGTGTGTGTGTGTGTGTGTGTAAGGAGAGATGTGTGTGTGTGTGTATGTAAGGAGAGATGTGTGTGTGTGTGTGTATGTAAGGAGAGATGTGTGTGTGTATGTAAGGAGAGATGTGTGTGTGTGTGTGTATGTAAGGAGAGATGTATGTGTGTGTGTGTGTATGAAAGGAGAGATGTGTGTGTGTGTGTGTGTGTGTATGTAAGGAGAGATGTGTGTTTGTGTGTGTATGTAAGGAGAGATGTGTGTGTGTGTGTATGTAAGGAGAGATGTGTGTGTGTATATATGTGTGTGTATGTAAGGAGAGATGTGTGTGTGTGTATGTAAGGAGAGATGTGTGTGTGTGTGTGTATGTAAGGAGAGATGTGTGTGTGTGTGTGTATGTAAGGAGAGATGTGTGTGTGTGTGTATGTAAGGAGAGATGTGTGTGTGTGTGTGTGTGTGTATGTAAGGAGAGATGTGTGTGTGTGTGTATGTAAGGAGAGATGTGTGTGTGTGTGTGTGTGTGTGTGTATGTAAGGAGAGATGTGTGTGTGTGTGTATGTAAGGAGAGATGTGTGTGTGTGTGTGTGTGTGTATGTAAGGAGAGATGTGTGTGTGTGTGTGTGTATGTAAGGAGAGATGTGTATGTGTGTGTGTATGTAAGGAGAGATGTGTATGTGTGTGTGTGTATGTAAGGAGAGATGTGTGTGTGTGTGTGTGTATGTGTAAGGAGAGATGTGTGTGTGTGTGTATGTAAGGAGAGATGTGTGTGTGTGTGTGTATGTAAGGAGAGATGTGTGTGTGTGTGTGTGTAAGGAGAGATGTGTGTGTGTATATGTGTGTGTGTATGTAAGGAGAGATGTGTGTGTGTATATGTGTGTGTGTATGTAAGGAGAGATGTGTGTATGTGTGTGTGTATGTAAGGAGAGATGTATATGTGTGTGTGTATGTAAGGGGAGATGTGTGTGTGTGTGTACGTAAGGAGAGATGTATGTGTGTGTGTGTATGTAAGGAGAGATGTGTGTGTGTGTGTGTATGTAAGGAGAGATGTGTGTGTGTGTGTGTATGTAAGGAGAAATGTGTGTGTGTGTGTGTGTGTGTGTAAGGAGAGATGTGTGTGTGTATATGTGTGTGTGTATGTAAGGAGAGATGTGTGTGTGTGTATGTATGTAAGGAGAGATGTGTGTGTGTATATGTGTGTGTGTATGTAAGGAGAGATGTGTGTGTGTGTATATGTAAGGAGAGATGTGTGTGTGTGTATGTAAGGAGAGATGTGTATATGTGTGTGTGTAAGGAGAGATGTGTGTGTGTGTGTGTGTGTATGTAAGGAGAGACGTGTATGTGTGTGTGTGTGTGTGTATGTAAGGAGAGATGTGTGTGTGTGTGTGTGTATGTAAGGAGAGATGTGTATGTGTGTGTGTATGTAAGGAGAGATGTGTGTGTGTGTGTGTGTGTGTGTGTAAGGAGAGATGTGTGTGTGTGTGTGTGTGTATGTAAGGAGAGATGTATGTGTGTGTGTAAGGAGAAATGTGTGTGTGTGTGTATGTAAGGAGAGATGTGTGTGTGTGTGTGTGTAAGGAGAGATGTATATGTGTGTGTGTATGTAAGGAGAGATACATTATTCCCCAACTGTACAAGAGCAGTCATATGAAAAAAACTCCTGTTCTTGTATTGAAGGAAGACATGAAGAATATTGTGTACACGATGCTGTGAACACTCAAAACTTTTCAGAAGAATGTACTTATCCTATCCAAAGCTGTTATGATCGTCAGAAAGGATATCTTGAGCCATAGAGGGTTTACTTTCACAGGTTCAATCTCAGCTCAATGTCAAGAATTAAGTTTTACTAAGACTCTCTACCCTAGTTCAAGTCTTAAAGGGGGTAATTCTTTTTTGGTACTTCGGAGTGCCTTGATTCCTCCAAAGTATTCTATGAAACAGGACCAGAATAGCAAAAGTAATGGTGTTCTGTTGCTTGGAATAGTTTGGAGGATTCAGTTGCTTCAAAATTACCAGTACAAAACTTCCCCCTTAAAGTGCTTGTTTCCATGATCTTGAATGGCTCCAAATTGAAAGATCAGCAGAGCAAGAATGACCCCCAGGCAACACTTACTACTGGCCAGACCATCGTATTCAACACCAAAAAAAGGACCTCTCATTCTGCCGATAAACCCAGGCATATACTCTGGAGTGTTGAACCACCTCTCCACATTTATATTGGTATGAATGTACAGTTGGGGAATAATGTATGTGAACACTGCTGGTGGCTTCTGGTAACATCCACCAAAGTAAACACATCAATGAGAGAAAGTCTTTATGAATTGAAGGATAACTTTTATTTCAGTGTCTGTGGTTGGTTGACGTCACCCAATATCAGTTATCCTTATGTAGTAATGAATAAAGTTTGTCTATTACTAACTTGTTTATCACTGACATTGTTACCAGAAGCCATCAACGGTGTCCAGATACTTTGTTCCCCAACTGTACATACACTGAGCAGGAACAAGACTCTCATACAGCAGTTATTCCATTTGTATTTCCTATGACAGAGTTATGGAGATTGAAGGCTGGATTGCTACTTCTTCCTGTGAACACTTTAGAGAAGATGGAGTGGTTGCTGCTGCTGCATGTCTACGAAAAGAGTTGTTTCACAGTTGTCGCCCTGAACAACCTAGATCATAACCCCAGCTCAACCACTTCCCAAGTTCATTCCATGGGACTGGAATTAGCCTTTTTCAACTGCCGACCAAGATGGAAGCTGGTGTTAACAGACCTCCCATTACGATACCACCTTCTGGAAATGCAAAACACTCGCTACGCTTTTGTCCCAGCCGTTGCTTTGAAGACCACAGCTGTCGCTGTGCCAGAGTGTATAGTGTATCTTAAGTTACGGGCTGCTTAGATGAAGCTATAACACAGGTGGATAGAAGATGCACTGCTCCATCTGGAGACAACATTAACTTGTGGAGATACCATTACATGGGCTGCCTACCACGCCTCCATACAACCTCCAGTAGAAGATCCTCCAGCATTACATGCACTCCTTCCTTCCACTTTTCTATGAACAGTCTGCCACTCCTGCTATAATCAAGCACGGCATGGATGTTCTGAGACAAGCAGTAGAATTCCTAAATCCTGGTCAAATCCCTGTCACAACATTTGACCAACCTCTGTTTGCTCTAGCAAAGTGCATACAGTGGAAATGGCCAGACACTCATGATGAGAAAGTATATGTTGTTATGGTAGGCGGTGTTCACACAGAAATGGTCCTCTGGAATATATTGGGGGATGTATTGGATGGTTGTGGTTGGACAACGGCCCTCACGGAGGCAGGTGTAGCATCACATGGGACAGCTATAATTCATATCTGAAAGCAGCACACCTAACTCGTACCAAACAACTCTCTTAACCCTACACAATCTCCAGAAGGAGGCTTTTCTTCTCAGTGAGGGTTCCAAACACTGTGTGTGCTTTAACACCTGGAAACACGACATGCAGAAAAAGAGTCCCACTTTCATGTTCTGGGACCTGCATGGTGATGAAATATGAAACCTTAATTCTCATCTTCATCAGAGCTTACAGAGAGAAAAATGTCCCTTTGTATGTACAGTTGGGGAATAATGTATGTGAACACTATTGGCGGCTTCTGGTAACATCCCCAAAAGTCAACACATCAATGAGAGAAAGTATTTATGAATTGAAGGATAACTTTTATTTCAGTGTCTGTGGTTGGTTGACGTCACCCAATATCAGTTATCCTTATGTAGTAATGAATACATTTTGTCTATTACTAACGTGTTTATCACTGACATTGTTACCAGAAGTCGTCAACGGTGTCCAGATACTTTGTTCCCCAACTGTACATACACTGAGCAGGAACAAGACTCTCATACAGCAGTTATTCCATTTGTATTTCCTATGACAGAGTTATGGAGATTGAAGGCTGGATTGCTACTTCTTCCTGTGAACACTTTAGAGAAGATGGAGTGGTTGCTGCTGCTGCATGTCTACGAAAAGAGTTGTTTCACAGTTGTCGCCCTGAACAACCTAGATCATAACCCCAGCTCAACCACTTCCCAAGTTCATTCCATGGGACTGGAATTAGCCTTTTTCAACTGCCGACCAAGATGGAAGCTGGTGTTAACAGACCTCCCATTACGATACCACCTTCTGGAAATGCAAAACACTCGCTTCCTGACAGCTATACGCTTTTGTCCCAGCCGTTGTTTTGAAGACCACAGCTCTCGCTGTGCCAAACTGTAGTGTATCTGAAGTTACGAGCTGCTTAGATGAAGCTATAACACAGGAACGCAGGTGGATAGAAGATGCACTGCTCCATCTGGAGACAACATTAACTTGTGGAGATACCATTACATGGGCTGCCTACCACGCCTCCATACAACCTCCAGTAGAAGATCCTCCAGCATTACATGCACTCCTTCCTTCCACTTTTCTATGAACAGTCTGCCACTCCTGCTATAATCAAGCACGGCATGGATGTTCTGAGACAAGCAGTAGAATTCCTAAATCCTGGTCAAATCCCTGTCACAACATTTGACCAACCTCTGTTTGCTCTAGCAAAGTGCATACAGTGGAAATGGCCAGACACTCATGATGAGAAAGTATATGTTGTTATGGTAGGCGGTGTTCACACAGAAATGGTCCTCTGGAATATATTGGGGGATGTATTGGATGGTTGTGGTTGGACAACGGCCCTCACGGAGGCAGGTGTAGCATCACATGGGACAGCTATAATTCATATCTGAAAGCAGCACACCTAACTCGTACCAAACAACTCTCTTAACCCTACACAATCTCCAGAAGGAGGCTTTTCTTCTCAGTGAGGGTTCCAAACACTGTGTGTGCTTTAACACCTGGAAACACGACATGCAGAAAAAGAGTCCCACTTTCATGTTCTGGGACCTGCATGGTGATGAAATATGAAACCTTAATTCTCATCTTCATCAGAGCTTACAGAGAGAAAAATGTCCCTTTGTATGTACAGTTGGGGAATAATGTATGTGAACACTATTGGCGGCTTCTGGTAACATCCCCAAAAGTCAACACATCAATGAGAGAAAGTATTTATGAATTGAAGGATAACTTTTATTTCAGTGTCTGTGGTTGGTTGACGTCACCCAATATCAGTTATCCTTATGTAGTAATGAATACATTTTGTCTATTACTAACGTGTTTATCACTGACATTGTTACCAGAAGTCGTCAACGGTGTCCAGATACTTTGTTCCCCAACTGTACATACACTGAGCAGGAACAAGACTCTCATACAGCAGTTATTCCATTTGTATTTCCTATGACAGAGTTATGGAGATTGAAGGCTGGATTGCTACTTCTTCCTGTGAACACTTTAGAGAAGATGGAGTGGTTGCTGCTGCTGCATGTCTACGAAAAGAGTTGTTTCACAGTTGTCGCCCTGAACAACCTAGATCATAACCCCAGCTCAACCACTTCCCAAGTTCATTCCATGGGACTGGAATTAGCCTTTTTCAACTGCCGACCAAGATGGAAGCTGGTGTTAACAGACCTCCCATTACGATACCACCTTCTGGAAATGCAAAACACTCGCTTCCTGACAGCTATACGCTTTTGTCCCAGCCGTTGTTTTGAAGACCACAGCTCTCGCTGTGCCAAACTGTAGTGTATCTGAAGTTACGAGCTGCTTAGATGAAGCTATAACACAGGAACGCAGGTGGATAGAAGATGCACTGCTCCATCTGGAGACAACATTAACTTGTGGAGATACCATTACATGGGCTGCCTACCACGCCTCCATACAACCTCCAGTAGAAGATCCTCCAGCATTACATGCACTCCTTCCTTCCACTTTTCTATGAACAGTCTGCCACTCCTGCTATAATCAAGCACGGCATGGATGTTCTGAGACAAGCAGTAGAATTCCTAAATCCTGGTCAAATCCCTGTCACAACATTTGACCAACCTCTGTTTGCTCTAGCAAAGTGCATACAGTGGAAATGGCCAGACACTCATGATGAGAAAGTATATGTTGTTATGGTAGGCGGTGTTCACACAGAAATGGTCCTCTGGAATATATTGGGGGATGTATTGGATGGTTGTGGTTGGACAACGGCCCTCACGGAGGCAGGTGTAGCATCACATGGGACAGCTATAATTCATATCTGAAAGCAGCACACCTAACTCGTACCAAACAACTCTCTTAACCCTACACAATCTCCAGAAGGAGGCTTTTCTTCTCAGTGAGGGTTCCAAACACTGTGTGTGCTTTAACACCTGGAAACACGACATGCAGAAAAAGAGTCCCACTTTCATGTTCTGGGACCTGCATGGTGATGAAATATGAAACCTTAATTCTCATCTTCATCAGAGCTTACAGAGAGAAAAATGTCCCTTTGTATGTACAGTTGGGGAATAATGTATGTGAACACTATTGGCGGCTTCTGGTAACATCCCCAAAAGTCAACACATCAATGAGAGAAAGTATTTATGAATTGAAGGATAACTTTTATTTCAGTGTCTGTGGTTGGTTGACGTCACCCAATATCAGTTATCCTTATGTAGTAATGAATACATTTTGTCTATTACTAACGTGTTTATCACTGACATTGTTACCAGAAGTCGTCAACGGTGTCCAGATACTTTGTTCCCCAACTGTACATACACTGAGCAGGAACAAGACTCTCATACAGCAGTTATTCCATTTGTATTTCCTATGACAGAGTTATGGAGATTGAAGGCTGGATTGCTACTTCTTCCTGTGAACACTTTAGAGAAGATGGAGTGGTTGCTGCTGCTGCATGTCTACGAAAAGAGTTGTTTCACAGTTGTCGCCCTGAACAACCTAGATCATAACCCCAGCTCAACCACTTCCCAAGTTCATTCCATGGGACTGGAATTAGCCTTTTTCAACTGCCGACCAAGATGGAAGCTGGTGTTAACAGACCTCCCATTACGATACCACCTTCTGGAAATGCAAAACACTCGCTTCCTGACAGCTATACGCTTTTGTCCCAGCCGTTGTTTTGAAGACCACAGCTCTCGCTGTGCCAAACTGTAGTGTATCTGAAGTTACGAGCTGCTTAGATGAAGCTATAACACAGGAACGCAGGTGGATAGAAGATGCACTGCTCCATCTGGAGACAACATTAACTTGTGGAGATACCATTACATGGGCTGCCTACCACGCCTCCATACAACCTCCAGTAGAAGATCCTCCAGCATTACATGCACTCCTTCCTTCCACTTTTCTATGAACAGTCTGCCACTCCTGCTATAATCAAGCACGGCATGGATGTTCTGAGACAAGCAGTAGAATTCCTAAATCCTGGTCAAATCCCTGTCACAACATTTGACCAACCTCTGTTTGCTCTAGCAAAGTGCATACAGTGGAAATGGCCAGACACTCATGATGAGAAAGTATATGTTGTTATGGTAGGCGGTGTTCACACAGAAATGGTCCTCTGGAATATATTGGGGGATGTATTGGATGGTTGTGGTTGGACAACGGCCCTCACGGAGGCAGGTGTAGCATCACATGGGACAGCTATAATTCATATCTGAAAGCAGCACACCTAACTCGTACCAAACAACTCTCTTAACCCTACACAATCTCCAGAAGGAGGCTTTTCTTCTCAGTGAGGGTTCCAAACACTGTGTGTGCTTTAACACCTGGAAACACGACATGCAGAAAAAGAGTCCCACTTTCATGTTCTGGGACCTGCATGGTGATGAAATATGAAACCTTAATTCTCATCTTCATCAGAGCTTACAGAGAGAAAAATGTCCCTTTGTATGTACAGTTGGGGAATAATGTATGTGAACACTATTGGCGGCTTCTGGTAACATCCCCAAAAGTCAACACATCAATGAGAGAAAGTATTTATGAATTGAAGGATAACTTTTATTTCAGTGTCTGTGGTTGGTTGACGTCACCCAATATCAGTTATCCTTATGTAGTAATGAATACATTTTGTCTATTACTAACATGTTTATCACTGACATTGTTACCAGAAGCCATCAACAGTGTCCACATACATTATTCCCCAACTGTACAAGTCTTGGAAGAACTAGTACCACTCTTCTTTGCCTTGAATCACCAAAACAATACACGATGGATACCTGTCCACAAAAGACACATAAAATCCTTGCCTGTTGTATCCATGCTTGTTATTAATTAGTTGATGTGAGAGATACTGAACTGATTTTAATTAACAATAACCAAAATAACTCGTAAACGGTGAATTAACTGAAAGAAATGTCACGAATTAATAAAACAGATGCTATTTTAATCTCCTTTCTTAGAGTGGTTTAATTTTTAAGGTGGTA
>JAWQEG010006828.1:0-15000 GCA_033782935.1 Petrolisthes cinctipes | reverse complement strand
TGTAAATATGGAAAAATAGCTAAAAATAACCATAAAATCTCCGTACACAATTCTCTATATTGACTCCCCAAAATAACATATATTAACACACACATATTATTACATATATTCTTTACCTACAGGGAACAAAAATACAAAATACAAAATAATAAAATACAAACTACATTAAATACACGGTGTAAATTTGGATAAATAACAAAAAATAACCATAATTTCTCCGTACTCACTTCTCTATATCGACTTACAGAATATCACACATCACACACACATATTATTACATATATTCTTTACCAACAAGGAACAAAAATACAAAATACATAATAATAAAATACAAACTACATAAAATACACGGTGTAAATATGGATAAATAACCAAAAATAACCATAAAATCTCCGTACACAATTCTCCATGACCATGATGACGTCACTACCACAATTTCGAATCCAACAAAAGGTAGAAGTGGAAGACATTTTAAAAAATTTCTTCATTTTTTTCATTTTATTCAATTTTAAAGTATTTCTGCGACTACCAAGTGTTGTAATGTAATAATATAAATTCCCTGACATCCACTGATAGCTGTATATAAGGGAAATAATGGAGAATACAGCTGAAATAGTCGTTTTAAAATGTGTAAGTACAAGATTATGTATTTTTTAATTAATATATTTTTTTTTTTTGTGTTATCGTGTGTGTGTGTGTGTTTTTTTTTTTTAATGTATTGTTTTGTGTGTGTGTGTTTGTTTTGTATATGTTGTCCAGTGTGTATGTGTGTGTGTTTGTTTTAATATTGTTTGTTATCGTGTGTGTGTGTGTTTTAATTTTTTTTATTTGTTTTGTGTGTGTTTGTGTGTTTGTTTTGTATATGTTGTCCAGTGTGTGTATGTGTGTGTTTGAATATGTTTTCCATTGTGTGTGTTTTTTTTTAATACATTGTTCTGTGTGTGTGTTTGTGTGTTTGTTTTGAATATGTTGTCCAGTGTGTGTGTGTGTGTGTTTAAATACGATGTCCAGTATGTGTGTGTTTTGAATATGATGTCCTGTGTGTGTTTGTGTTTGTTTTGAATGCATTGTTTCAGTGTGTATGTTTGAATACGTTTTCTAGTTAGTGTGTGTTTGTATGTGTTTTTTAGTGTGTGTGTTTGAATATGTTTTCCAGTGTGTGTGTGTGTTTGAATACGTTTTCCAGTGTGTGTGTGTGTGTGTGTTTGAATACGTTTTCCAGTGTATATGTGTGTGTGTGTTTGAATACGTTTTCCAGTGTGTGTGTGTGTGTTTGAATATGTTGTCCAGTGTGTGTGTGTGTGTGTGTGTTTGAATACGTTTTCCAGTTGGTGTTTGTTTGAATATGTTATCCAGTGTGTGTGTTTGAATATATTGTCCAGTCTGTGTGTGTGTGTGTGTGTGTTTGAATATGTTGTCCAGTGTGTATATGTGTGTGTGTGTGTGTTTGAATACCTTATCCAGTGTGTATGTTTGAATACGTTTTCCATTCTGTGTGTGTGTGTGTGTGTGTGTGTTTTGAATACGTTTTCCAGTGTGTGTGTGTGTGTGTTTTTTTTTTTAATGTCAACAGGTTTCTATGTACCAAATAAAATATAATATATGGTATTAATCCAATATATTGCCGTTGTGTAGCAGTGTTGCCAGATCCGGCTAATTAGGCCCCAGTAGTTTGCCCAGGTTATATCCCGGTAGTTTGTACTGGTTAGGTTAGGTCCCGGTAGTTTGCCCCGGTTAGGTTAGGTCCCGGTAGTTTGTACTGGTTATTTCCCGGTAGTTTGTACTGGTTAGGTCCCGGTAGTCTGTCTAGGTTAGGTTAGGTCCCGGTAGTCTGTCTAGGTTAGGTTAGGTCCCGGTAGTCTGTCTAGGTTAGGTTAGGTCCCGGTAGTCTGTCCAGGTTAGGTCCCGGTAGTCTGTCCAGGTTAGGTCCCAGTAGTCTGTCCAGGTTAGGTCCCGGTAGTCTGTCTAGGTTAGGTTAGGTCCCGGTAGTCTGTCTAGGTGAGGTCAGGTCCCGGTAGTCTGTCTAGGTTAGGTCAGGTCCCGGTAGTCTGTCTAGGTTAGGTCAGGTCCCGGTAGTCTGTCTAGGTTAGGTCAGGTCCCGGTAGTCTGTCTAGGTTAGGTCAGGTCCCGGTAGTCTGTACAGGTTAGGTCCCGGTAGTCTGTCCAGGTTAGGTCCCGGTAGTCTGTACAGGTTAGGTCCCGGTAGTCTGTCCAGGTTAGGTCCCGGTAGTCTGTCCAGGTTAGGTCCCAGTAGTCTGTCCAGGTTAGGTCCCGGTAGTCTGTCCAGGTTAGGTCCCGGTAGTCTGTCTAGGTTAGGTCCCAGTAGTCTGTCCAGGTTAGGTCCCGGTAGTCTGTCCAGGTTAGGTCCCGGTAGTCTGTCTAGGTTAGGTTAGGTCTCGGTAGTCTGTCCAGGTTAGGTCCCGGTAGTCTGTCCAGGTTAGGTCCCGGTAGTCTGTCTAGGTTAGGTCCCAGTAGTCTGTCCAGGTTAGGTCCCGGTAGTCTGTCCAGGTTAGGTCCCGGTAGTCTGTCTAGGTTAGGTTAGGTCCCGGTAGTCTGTCCAGGTTAGGTCCCGGTAGTCTGTACAGGTTAGGTCCCGGTAGTCTGTCTAGGTTAGGTTAGGTTAGGTTAGGTTAGGTTAGGTTAGGTTAGGTTAGGTCCCGGTAGTCTGTCCAGGTTAGGTCCCGGTAGTCTGTCTAGGTTAGGTCCCGGTAGTCTGTCTAGGTTAGGTTAGGTCCCGGTAGTCTGTCCAGGTTAGGTCCCGGTAGTCTGTCTAGGTTAGGTCAGGTCCCGGTAGTCTGTCTAGGTTAGGTTAGGTCCCGGTAGTCTGTCCAGGTTAGGTCCCGGTAGTCTGTACAGGTTAGGTCCCGGTAGTCTGTCTAGGTTAGGTTAGGTCCCGGTAGTCTGTCTAGGTTAGGTCAGGTCCCGGTAGTCTGTCTAGGTTAGGTTAGGTCCCGGTAGTCTGTCTAGGTTAGGTCAGGTCCCGGTAGTCTAACTCACCTGGTAGGGCCACTAATCACAAACTATCCAAGGATCAAGCAGCCCAGGTTGGATAAAATGACACACCAGTCAACATTAACGTTGGATTAACATAACATAAATATTACAGAACTAACTGGTTGAGTTTGTCCAATATAAAATAGTTGTGTAATATAACAATAGTAAATATTTATTATACTACAAGGCAGTTTATGGCAGGAATAGATTATCATGGAGGGCTGGAGTTAGTTTTTATTTAAATTTTGAGATAGTTGTGGCATTTAGCTAATTTTGATTTAAATTTTGAGATAGTTGTGGCATTTAGCTAATTTTGATTTAAATTTTGAGATAGTTGTGGCATTTAGCTAATTTTGATTTAAATTTTGAGATAGTTGTGGCATTTAGCTAATTTTGATTTAAATTTTGGGATAGTTGTGGCATTTAGCTAATTTTGATTTAAATTTTGGGATAGTTGTGGCATTTAGCTAATTTTGATTTACATTTTGAGATAGTTGGGACATTTAGCTAATTTTGATTTAAATTTTGTGATAGTTGTGGCATTTACTACATGATTGGGGAGGGAGTTGCAGTGCTCAATGACTTTATGTGAAAAGAATCGTTTTCGTGCTTCTGTTTCTGCTCTAGGAACAAAAATGTTGAAGTTGTGGCCTCTTGTCCCAAGGTGTGGTGTGACATAGTGAATAAATCCAAGGGTTTGATGGCTGATAAATCATGGAACATTTTATAACATAATATTAATTAAGTCTGATCTAAGGAGTCTACCTCTTTTGGAAAATAAGTTTAAGTTTGATAGCCTTTCTGGGTATGACAAATGTGAAAAATCTGTAATTTGCTTCGTGGATTCAAGTAATGATAAGTCCCCCAGAAACCCACAGTGTGTTCCAAACTGGATAAGCAAAGTCAATGAGTGGCCTAATATCAGAAATTAACAATGATTTAATAAAGGTTGGAGTGCGGCACATGGTTGACTTCAGTTGGTTGGTAATAACACCGCCTGCTTTGGCTACGGTCTGTCTAATGTGGGGATAAAATCTGAGTTTGACATCTATGACGACACCAAGATCTTTGTGGGAGGTAGCTCTAGTTATAGGGTATGAGTCTAGGGTATATGGGAGGTAGCTCTAGTTATAGGGTATGAGTCTAGGGTATATGGGAGGTAGCTCTAGTTATAGGGTATGAGTCTAGGGTATATGGGAGGTAGCTCTAGTTATAGGGTATGAGTCTAGGGTATATGGGAGGTAGCTCTAGTTATAGGGTATGAGTCTAGGGTATATGGGAGGTAGCTCTAGTTATAGGGTATGAGTCTAGGGTATATGGGAGGTAGCTCTAGTTATAGGGTATGAGTCTAGGGTATATGGGAGGTAGCTCTAGTTATAGGGTATGAGTCTAGGGTATATGGGAGGTAGCTCTAGTTATAGGGTATGAGTCTAGGGTATATGGGAGGTAGCTCTAGTTATAGGGTATGAGTCTAGGGTATATGGGAGGTAGCTCTAGTTATAGGGTATGAGTCTAGGGTATATGGGAGGTAGCTCTAGTTATAGGGTATGAGTCTAGGGTATATGGGAGGTAGCTCTAGTTATAGGGTATGAGTCTAGGGTATATGGGAGGTAGCTCTAGTTATAGGGTATGAGTCTAGGGTATATGGGAGGTAGCTCTAGTTATAGGGTATGAGTCTAGGGTATATGGGAGGTAGCTCTAGTTATAGGGTATGAGTCTAGGGTATATGGGAGGTAGCTCTAGTTATAGGGTATGAGTCTAGGGTATATGGGAGGTAGCTCTAGTTATAGGGTATGAGTCTAGGGTATATGGGAGGTAGCTCTAGTTATAGGGTATGAGTCTAGGGTATATGGGAGGTAGCTCTAGTTATAGGGTATGAGTCTAGGGTATATGGGAGGTAGCTCTAGTTATAGGGTATGAGTCTAGGGTATATGGGAGGTAGCTCTAGTTATAGGGTATGAGTCTAGGGTATATGGGAGGTAGCTCTAGTTATAGGGTATGAGTCTAGGGTATATGGGAGGTAGCTCTAGTTATAGGGTATGAGTCTAGGGTATATGGGAGGTAGCTCTAGTTATAGGGTATGAGTCTAGGGTATATGGGAGGTAGCTCTAGTTATAGGGTATGAGTCTAGGGTATATGGGAGGTAGCTCTAGTTATAGGGTATGAGTCTAGGGTATATGGGAGGTAGCTCTAGTTATAGGGTATGAGTCTAGGGTATATGGGAGGTAGCTCTAGTTATAGGGTATGAGTCTAGGGTATATGGGAGGTAGCTCTAGTTATAGGGTATGAGTCTAGGGTATATGGGAGGTAGCTCTAGTTATAGGGTATGAGTCTAGGGTATATGGGAGGTAGCTCTAGTTATAGGGTATGAGTCTAGGGTATATGGGAGGTAGCTCTAGTTATAGGGTATGAGTCTAGGGTATATGGGAGGTAGCTCTAGTTATAGGGTATGAGTCTAGGGTATATGGGAGGTAGCTCTAGTTATAGGGTATGAGTCTAGGGTATATGGGAGGTAGCTCTAGTTATAGGGTATGAGTCTAGGGTATATGGGAGGTAGCTCTAGTTATAGGGTATGAGTCTAGGGTATATGGGAGGTAGCTCTAGTTATAGGGTATGAGTCTAGGGTATATGGGAGGTAGCTCTAGTTATAGGGTATGAGTCTAGGGTATATGGGAGGTAGCTCTAGTTATAGGGTATGAGTCTAGGGTATATGGGAGGTAGCTCTAGTTATAGGGTATGAGTCTAGGGTATATGGGAGGTAGCTCTAGTTATAGGGTATGAGTCTAGGGTATATGGGAGGTAGCTCTAGTTATAGGGTATGAGTCTAGGGTATATGGGAGGTAGCTCTAGTTATAGGGTATGAATCAAGGCTATACCACCCAGCATTGAGATCTTGCCCACACTTGAAACACAGATGGACATATTTGTTAGGGGCAAACTTTATGCCCCAAGAGGCTGCTGCTGTGGATACCAAGGTATTTATGTCACATTGTAAGTCATGGTGGGTGATGGTGAAGGAAGAGTCAACTGGGAGATGGTGAAGGAAGAGTCAACTGGGAGATGGTGAAGGAAGAGTCAACTGGGAGATGGTGAAGGAAGAGTCAACTGGGAGATGGTGAAGGAAGAGTCAACTGGGAGATGGAAGCACAGTTTTAAATCATCAGCAAACATCATGTACCCACAAGAGATATTGGAGCAAAGGTGGTTAACAAAGATAAGAAAAAGTACCGGGCCGAGTACTGAACCCTGAGGGACCCCACTTTGGACTGGGAGTGTACCACTGTGGACACCAGCGATGGTTAGGTTAGGTTAGGTTAGGTCAGGTCAGGTTAGGTTAGGGTAGGTTAGGGTAGGTTCGGTTCGGTTAGGTAGGTCAGGTTAGGTTAGGTAGGTTAGGTTAGGTAGGTTCGGTTAGGTAGGTTAGGTTAGGTAGGTTCGGTTAGGTAGGGTAGGTTAGGTAGGTTAGGTAGGTTAGGTGATCCAACTCAACAAGGTCCCAGAGATGCCTATATTAGTTAGTTTAGCTACAAGGATTCCGTGATGCACACGGTCAAAGGCCTTCACAAAGTCAAATAGGATGACCTCGACCATATGCCCCATGTCATACCATAGTGTAACCCTGTGGTAGGTCAGGAGTAGCTGGTCAAACACGGACCTACCAGCCCCAAAGCCAAATTGAGCATTGTCTAGTATAATATGTTCTTCTAGAAAGCTGTACAATGTTTTTATTATAATCCTTTCAAGTATTTTACATGGGATTGGTGTGAGACTAATGGGTCTATAATTTAACGGGTCTATCTTGTAGCCCTTCTTGAAGATAGGGGTAACCAGAGAGTGCTTCCACAGGTTGGCACTCTCTCTCTCTCTCTCATTTTATTTCCTTCCTGCTTGCTGTCAAACCTCTCTATCACCTTTCTCTGGCGCTATATGACCTCGCTGTTGCGGCGCCTACTATAAATCAATCTATATATAATTCCACAGGTTGGGGACCACACAACAGGTTACACATGATTTAAAAAGTGTATAGAAAGGGTAGGCCAAAGTTTGTGAACACACTCTGAGTAACATGGGGTGAATATTGTCAGGACCCATTGCACTGTCAGTTTTGAGTGATCTGAGAAATGGACTGGTGAAATGGACTGGTGACATTGCTGGTAGGGGCTGGGGTTATTCAAGGTATCTGTCCAGGTTAGGTCCCGGTAGTCTGTCCAGGTTAGGTTAGGTCCCGGTAGTCTGTCCAGGTTAGGTTAGGTCCCGGTAGTCTGTCCAGGTTAGGTTAGGTTAGGTAGGTTAGGTTAGGTTAGGTTAGGTTAGGTTGGGTAGGTTAGGTTAGGTTAGGTTAGGTTAGGTTAGGGTAGGTTAGGTCAGGTTAGGTAGGTTAGGTTAGGTCAGGTTAGGTAGGTTCGGTTAGGGTAGGTTAGGGTAGGTTAGGTCAGGTCAGGTTAGGTTAGGTAAGGTTAGGTAGGTAGGTTAGGTTGGTTAGGGTAGGTCAGGTTGGGTAGGTTAGGTTAGGTTAGGGTAGGTTAGGTTACGTTAGGTTTGGTTAGGTTAGGTTAGGGTAGGTAAGGTTAGGTTAGGTTAGGTATCAAATATTATCCTTCTTCTACACAACTGACACAATTACAAAAAAAAAAAAAAAAAAAATCTTTATTTACTGGCATAATAAATTTTTTGGGAAAAAAAAAAATTGCCAAAAAAGCACATGTATATTTGGGTTCTATCCATCTCAAAAAAAAAAAAAAATAACAATGTAAGTTTGCATGGTAGAATGAGTTTTTTTTTTTTTTTTTTTTTAATGTTCTGTTTGTGTGTTTGTTTTGTATATGTTTTCCAGTGTGTTTTTTTTTTTTATATATTATTCTGTTTTTGTGTTTGTTTTGTATATGTTGTCCAGTGTGTGTGTGTTTATTTTTTTAATACATTGTTCTGTGTGTGTGTGTGTGTGTTTGAATATGTTGTCCAGTGTGTGTGTTTTTTTTTTTTATTTAATATATTGTTCTGTTTGTGTGTTTGTTTTGAATACCTTGTCCAATGTGTGTGTATTTTTTTATTTAATATATTGTTCTGTGTGTGTGTGTTTTTTTTTTATTTAATATATTGTTCTGTGTGTGTGTGTGTGTGTGTGTTTGAATATGTTTGCCAGGAAAAGTAATCGTCTCTTCAGCCTTCAAAAATATTCTATAATACACTTTTGTTACATTGGAGTGCCTTGATTCCTCCAATCTGGTCCTGTTGTTTCCTGGCATACTTTGGAGGAATCAAGGCACTCCAATATAACGAAAGTGTATTAATTACCTCCTTAATGTATGTATGTACTGTAGTATGTAGGCCTATGTTATTTAATGTATGTATGTATGTTATTTAATATATGGTATGTATGTATGTATGATATTCTTTACATGTTATTATGTATTTATGTTATATTATTATGTATTTATGTTATTATTTATATTATATTATTGTGTATTTATGTTATATTATGTCAATCAATCAATCAATCATTTCCTGTAGCACCCACGGGGATACATAGGGCCTCAATGAACTCGTGCCACCACACCTTATCCTGAGCTAACTCCTCCAAATCTCCCCAACATTCATCTCCCGCTTCCCGCCTCATTGTTCTCACCCACGTCTCCCTAGGCCTTCCTCTTCTTCTTGTACCATGTGTTACCCACCCTAGTGTATCTCGTACTATCCCCCCATGTCTTCTATACACATGACCTAACCACTTCCAACGTGACATCCTAACATATTCATCAACTGGCTGCACCCCTGTTATTTCTCTAATTCTGCTATTCGATATCCTATCCCACCACTTAATTCCTAATATTCTTCTAAGTACTTTATTTTCAAACACCAAGAATTTACGGTCCATATTCGCTGTACTGTACCATGATTCGTGACCGTAGGTTAGTATACTCCTAACCATTACTTTATAAATTTTGATTTTTGTATGCACAAAAAATTTTTTAATCTTCCAAACCGTTTTAAGCATTCCCATTGCCTGATTTGCCTTTCTTAACCTTTCTTCGTATTCTAAGGTCAAAGAACCATCCTTCGTTAAACAGGTACCCAAATATTTAAACGTTTCAACCTGCTTTACCACCACACCTCCAATCATACAGTCCTGTGCATTTTCCATGTTCATATTAATAATTTCAGTTTTTCCACAATTAATAACCAAACCCACCCTTAAGCCCTCTCTCACTAAACAATCCAACACCCTCTGCATCTCCTCGGCCCATCACACATCAAAACTATATCATCTGCATAATCCAGGTCCAAGAGCTTCCCATTCTCTCCCCAGTATATATTATGTATTTATGTTAATTGTTATGTTATTATTATTAATGTTATGTTATTATTGTTATGTATGTATGTACTGTATGATATTCTTTACATATCCATACAGGTGAATGCATTGGAGTTAGTTACTGAGGAATGTCCCAGCCTGAAACACCTCACTGACGGACGCATACTCTCCAGACTCATCTCATGTCTGTAAGTTAATTAGGGGGGGGGGGATTAGGGGGGACTACGGCAACTGGGAAAATTGGGGGGGGGGCAGGGGGA
The DNA here is from genome assembly GCA_033782935.1 of Petrolisthes cinctipes. Lineage (NCBI taxonomy): Eukaryota > Metazoa > Arthropoda > Malacostraca > Decapoda > Porcellanidae > Petrolisthes > Petrolisthes cinctipes. Next base: position 5,433 of record JAWQEG010006828.1, on the reverse strand, counting down.
GAGAAGGGATTTGGGGTGGGGGGGGAGGGGGAGAGAAGGGATTTGGGGTGGGGGGAAGGGGGAGAGAAGGGATTTGGGGGGGAGGGGGAGAGAAGGGATTTGGGGGGGGGAGGGGGAGAGAAGGGATTTGGGGTGGGGGGAGGGGGAGAGAAGGGATTTGGGGGGGGGAGGGGGGAGAGAAGGGATTTGGGGGGGGAGGGGGGGCTACTGATTCCTCCAAAACTGTAATGGGAAAATTGGGGGGAGGGACTAGGGGGTGTTACTGTAATGGGAAAATTGGGGTTGGGGGGGGGGCTAGGAGGGGTTACTGTACTGGGAAAATTGGGGGGGAAGGGACTAGGGGGTGTTACTGTAATGGGACAATTGGGGTGGGGAGAGAGAGGAGGGATTAGGGGGGGACTACAGCAACTGGGAAAATTGGGGGGGGGTGGGAGGAGGGATTAGGGGGGGGCTAATGATTCTTCCAAAACTGTAATGGGAAAATTGGGGGGGGGAGGAGGGGGCTAGCGGGGGTTACTGTACTGGGAAAAATGGGGGGGGAGACTAGCGGGGGTTACTGTACTGGGAAAATTGAGGGGGGGAGAGAGAGAAGGGATTAGGGGGGGACTACGGCAACTGGGAAAATTGGGGGGACTAGGAGGGGTTACTGTACTGGGAAAATTGGGGGGGGCTGCTACTGGTACCTCCAAAACTGTACTGGGAAAATTGGGGAGGAGGGACCAGCGGGGGTTACTGTGCCAGGAAAATTGGGGGGGTGGGGTGGCTAAGGGGGCTGGGAAAATTGGGGGGGGGGAACTAAGGGGGCTGGGAAAATTGGGGGGTGGGGGGGAACTAAGGGGGCTGGGAAAATTGGGGGGTGGGGGGGAAAATTGGGGGGGGAGGGATTAGGGGGTGGGGCTACTGATACCTCAAAAACTATAATGGGAAAATTGGGAGGGGGTTGCTAGGGGGGCTGGGAAAATTGGGGTGAGTACAGACTAGGGGGGGGCTGGGATAAATGGGGGGGGGGTAAATATTCCTCCAAACAGTAATGTAAGGGGACTGGGAAAATTGGGGGGAGAGGAACTAGGGGGGGTTACTGTGTCGGGAAAATTGGGAGTGGGGGGGGGACTACTAATACCTCCAAACTGTACTGGGAAAATTAGTGTAGGGGGGGGGTTACTGTGCCGGGAAAATTGGGGGGGGGGAGGAAAGGGACTAGGAGGGACTACTAATTCCTCCAAACTGTACTGGGAAAATTGGGGAGGGGACACAATGCATTACTGTATATGTGTGTGTGTGTGTGTAATGTGCAATGAAGGTTTACTGTACACACATTCATTACAAACATTACAAAACAAACAATTTATTACAAACGAGGCAATACTGTACACACATTACAAACACTACAAAACAAACAAGGCATTACAAACATTACAAAACAAACAATTTATTACTGTACACACGCATTACAAACACACAGTAAAACACACACACAACAAAAGTAAAAAAAAACAAACACAAAACAAACGAGGCTTTACCGTACTATACGTTTTGTAAAATATTAAATTACCCGCCATATTTTTTAATTAATTATTCTAAAACAAAACATGAATTTATTTCTTTACAGTAAAAATGAGACTTACAAGGATGACTTTGTGACTCTCATACCAAGATTGGAAAGTTTAATAAGAGGTAAGGAATTAAAATATATGTTTTTTGTTATACGATAATTATATTTAAGAGTTTATTAATTATTTATGCTATGTTAGATTTAATTGTATCTTATTTATGCTATGTAGATTGGAAAGTTTAATAAGAGGTAAGGAATTAAAATATATGTTTTTTAGTATACGATAATTATATATATAAGAGTTTATTAATTCTGGGTTTTTATATTTAATTTTATGTATGTTATTTATGCTATGTTATATTTAATTGTATCTTAATATATGCTTTAAAGATTGGAAAGTTTAATAAGAGGTAAGTAATTAAAATATATGTTTTTTGTTATATGATAATTATATATAAGAGTTTTTTTAATATTACGATAATATATATATGTATATGAGTTTATTTTCAGGGTTTTTATATTTAATTGTATCTTATTTTATTATTATTATTATTATTATTATTATTATGCTATAAAGATTGGATAGTTTATTAAGAGGTAAGTAATTAAATATATTATGTTTTTTGTTATACGATAATTATATATATAAGAGTTTATTAATTATTTATGCCTATGTTAGATTTAATTGTATCTTATTTATTCTATGTTATATTTAATTGTTATCTTATATATGCTATGAAGATTGGAAAGTTTATTAAGAGGTAAGAAATTAAAATATATGTTTTTTTTATATTACGATAATTATATTAAGATTTTTTTTAATATTACAATAATTATATATATATGAGTTTATTAATTCTCGGTTTTTATATTTAATTGTATCTTATTTTATTATTATTATTATTATTATTATTATTATGTTATACAGACTGGAAAGTTTATTAAGAGGTAAGAAATTAAAATATATGCTTTTTAATATTACGATAATAATTAATTTATAAGAGTTTATTAATTATTTATGCTATGTTATATTTAATTGTTATCTTATATATGCTATAAAGATTGGAAAGTTTTAATAAGAGGTAAGAAATTATAATATATGGTTTTTTGTTATACGATAATTATATATAAGAGTTTTTTTTTTATATTACGATAATTATGTTAAGATTTTTTTTTTAATATACGATAATTAATTTATATAAGAGTTTATTAATTCTGGGTTTTTATATTTAATTGTATCTTATATTATTATTGTTATTATTATTATGTTATACAGATTGGAAAGTTTATTAAGAGGTAAGAAATTAAAATATATGTTTTTTAGTATTACGATAATTATATTAAGAGTTTATTAATTCTGGGTTTTTATATTTATGCTATTTGATATTCGGTTGTATCTGATATTATTATTATTATTATGTTATACAGATTGGAAAGTTTATTAAGAGGTAAGGAATTAGAATCTATGTTTTTCGGTGTATGAGTAGGGGGACAGGCTTGGGGTGGGGGTTAGGGGGGTGCGGGAGTAGTGGGACAGGCTTGGGCTGGGGGTTAGGGGGTTGTGGGAATAGGGGACAGGCTTTTTACCCCCCCCCCCCCCCCCCAAGCCTGTCCCCTTATTCCCGCACCCCCCCCCCCCAAGCCTGTCCCCCTATTCCCGCAACCCCCCCCCCCCCCCAAGCCTGTCCCCTTATTCCACATCACCTCCCAAGCCTGTCCCCCTATTCCCTCACCCCCCAAGCCTGTCCAATGAGTAATATACCTTTATTTTCTTTCCTTCATCTTCAGAATATTTTACTGGCCATATCCTCATTGATTTTGAGAAGGAGTCAGTCTTTTGAAAACTCGTAGACAATTAAATGAATGCGGGAAAATTAATGAGTACCAATTGGTGTGTGAAATAATTACCTTTATCTACCTTCTCTCTCCTTCAGAACATTTTGCCGGGCCCAAGCTGATAGAGTTTGAGAAGGAGTCAGTCTTTTAAAACTCGTACACAATTAAACAAATGAAAAATAATATACCTTTATCTTCTCTCTTCCATCTTCAGAACATTTTGCCGGCCCTAAGCTGATAGAGTTTGAGTCAGCAGCGGTGGGCAGTACACAGGAGTTGACCAAGTTATGTCTGTTGTTACTACACATTACTGTTATTACTGAATCTACACTGAGGGCCAGACTTGTCAACTCACCCATACTTGACTACTCCACTCAGGCAAAGGTAATGAGAGAGTGAGAGAAGAGAGAGAGAGAGATACAGAGAGAGAGAGGGAGAGAGGAAGAAATGTGTGCGTGTGTGAGAGAGAGAGAGAGAGGTAGAAACTTGTGTGTGTGTGTGTGTGAGAGAGAGACAGGAGAAGAGATGAAGGAAGGAATTTGTGTGTGAGAGAGAGTGAGAGAGAGAGAGAGAGGTAGAAATGTGTTTGTTGTGTGTGTGAGAGAGAGAGAGAGAGGAAGAAAATTGTGTGTGTGTATGTGTGAGAGAGAGAGAGAGAGACAGAAGAAGAGACGAAGGAAGAAATTTGTGTGTGAGAGAGAGAGAGAGATACAGAGAGAAAAGGAGAAAGAAATGTGTTTGTGTGTGTGTGTGTGAGAGAGAGGTAGAAACTTGTGTGTGTATGTGTGTGTGTGTGTGTTGACCAAGTTATGTCTGTTGTTACTACACATTACTGTTATTACTGAATCTACACTGAGGGCCAGACTTGTCAACTCACCCATACTTGACTACTCCACTCAGGCAAAGGTAATCAGAGAGTGAGAGAGAGAGAGAGAGGGAGAGAGAGAGAGAGAGAGGGAGGAAGAAAGAGAGAGAGAGTGAGAGTGAGAGAGAGAGAGAGAGAGAGAGAGAGACAGAGAGAGAGAGGAAGGAATTTGTGTGTGTGTGTGAGAGAGAGAGAGAGAGAGAGAGAGGTAGAAACTTGTGTGTGTGTGTGAGAGAGAGACAGAAGAAAAGACGAAGGAAGAAATTTGTGTGTGAGAGAGAGAGAGAGATACAGAGAGAAAAGGAGAAAGAAATGTGTTTGTGTGTGTGTGTGAGAGAGATTTGTGTGTGTGTGTATGTGTGAGAGTAGAAACTTGTGTGTGTGTGTGTGTGTGTGTGTGGACCAAGTTATGTCTGTTGTTACTACACATTACTGTTATTACTGAATCTACACTGAGGGCCAGACTTGTCAACTCACCATACTTGACTACTCCACTCAGGCAAAGGTAATGAGAGAGTGAGAGTGAGGGAGAGAGAGAGAGAGAGAGAGAGAGAGAGAGAGAGAGAGAGAGAGAGGGAGGAAGAAAGAGAGAGAGAGAGAGAGAGGGAGGAAGAAAGGAGAGAGAGAGAGGTAGAGAGAGGAAGGAATTTGTGCGTGTGTGTGAGAGAGAGAGACAGAAGAAGAGACGAAGGAAGAAATTTTTGTGTGTGTGTGTGTGTAATGTGTGAGAGGTGGAAACTTGTGTGTGTGTGTATGTCTGTTGTTACTACACATTACTGTTATTACTGAATCTACACTGAGGGCCAGACTTGTCAACTCACCCATACTTGACTACTCCACTCAGCAAAGGTAATCAGAGAGTGAGAGTGAGAGAGAGAGAGAGAGGGAGAGAGAGAGAGAGAGAGAGAGAGAGAGAGAGAGAGGAAGGAAGAAAATTGTGTGTGTGTGTGGGAGAGAGAGAGAGATACAGAGAGAAAAGGAGAAAGAAATGTGTTTGTGTGTGTGTGTGTGTGTGTATGTGTGAGAGGTAGAAACTTGTGTGTGTGTGTGTGTGTGTGAGAGATTTGTGTGTGTGTGTGTGTGTGTGAGAGGTAGAAACTTGTATGTGTGTGTGTGTGTTGACCAAGTTATGTCTGTTGTTACTACACATTACTGTTATTACTGAATCTACACTGAGGGC
>JAWQEG010006827.1:0-28785 GCA_033782935.1 Petrolisthes cinctipes | reverse complement strand
CCATTTCTTGCCAACTCCTCCTCCCCCCTTCTCTGTAATCCCTCTTCTCTCCGTTATCCATTTTCTTTCCTCGCTTTTCCCCAGTTTTTTACTATCCAATTCTATCGTCCCTCCCCTCCACACACACACACACACACACACAGCTTCAGTGCATCTCCAGTTTTATCCCTTTTCTTTATCACGAATTAATACTCTCTTCCCTTCTATTCCTTCGTCGTCTATCCCCATTCTGCTATGCTAGTTCCTCCTTCATCACTGTGCCTCCCTTCCTTCCTTCCACCCACCCCTGTTATCTCGGTTCTTTCTTTACCTCCTGTGCCTCCCTCCCTTCCTTCCCACCTTCCACCCTCCCTTCCCTTCCCACCTTCCACCCTCCCTTCCTTCCCACCTTCCACCCATCCCTGCTTCATCCTCCCCTGGCAGTAATCTCCCCTCATCTCCCCGCTATACAAACGCTCCACACAAAAACCCCTGAGTGCCAGCAGTCAGTAAACAGCCCAGTACAGTACCCAGCTGGCCAAGCATACCAGCTGGCTTGGTGGGGTGGGTATGTATGTATGTGTCAGACTGGCTGTATACAGGCATTTGGGTCTGTGAGGGTCAGGCAAGGGTAGAAGTGTAAGTGAGAATGGTGTGCTTGTGTGGTGTGGTGAAATGTTAGTTGTTGTATTAATGCGATGGTGATGAGGACAATGAAATGAAGCATTGTGTAGCGAAATCCCGTTGTGTAGTAGTCATTGATGTAATGATGTCCTGTATATTGTGTTGGTTGTGGCTGTGTTAGTGAGATGGGAATAAAAAAAACATTATGAGTGAGTGATATTAGTAATATTGTAGTGTAAAGAGCTCAGTTGATGATGTTCCTGTGTAGCAGATTTATAATAGAAATTGGCTTGGTGATATGGAGAGAGTAGAGTATTGAGAGCATAGTGTACTGTAGTATTGTAATCGAAAGCAGGATATTTAATAAAAAGAAATTTAGAACGTTAAAGTTGTGTAGCTTGATAGCAGGTAGAAGTAAAAGTAAGCAGTAGAAGCAGAAATACAAGTGGTAATATGGCATCAGAAAGTAGCAATGGTAAAAGTAGTGGGAGTAGAAGAAGTAGTTGGAAGAATTAAATGTTGGCCGTATAGAGGTGAACAGAACTGGTCGCAAATGGACGTCAAAAGGCAAAGATCAGATGAAGGAGTGTGGGCGGACAGATGGTTGGTTGGTTGCCTTCACTTGTGTTCCCTTGTTGAGGCCTCCACCACCACCACCAACACCTCCCAGTAATCGATTCCTATTCTCTCCCCTTTCTGTGTGTCGTCTTTTTAAGGGGTCCATCTTGTAGGCGACTTGAAGTGTTACTGATTCCTCCTAACTCTGCCAGGAAATAGACAGCTACAGTTAATGATGTGGAGGGGATTATTTTGTTCTGTAAGATATTTTGGAGGAATTAGTAGTCACGCATTTCATCACAAGAGGTTACGCCCCTTTAACTCTTGTAGACGGGGATTATCCTGTGACATTTAATATCGCCCTTGCTTTCGCCCTCTCCTTGAGCCGTTGTTAAGCGGGTTGACTGTAGGGTGTTACTGATTCTTCCAAACTTTGCCGGGAAACAAGACTAGTGCATCAGTATACGAGTGAGGGAACAGTTTTCAGCTTGGATAGAGGAATCTGTAACCACCCCTCGTCCTTCCCTTTGCTCTCCAACCATATTTCCTTCCATCTCGCTAAACATACATGAACACATTTCCATCTTGCACTCTACCCATCTGCTTTCCTCCTCATCTGGCTACCCATCCTCACCCTCCCATTCTGCATACCCATCACCACTACGTTACCCTCTGCCATTGTATACAGTATATAACTCCGCTTATCTCCATTAAGATTCCATGTTTAATTGTGGCTGTTTACTGTACCATAATATTTATTATTATATAGCTCTGCGCTTCCACATGCACGGAAAAGGAATGCCAGGGGGTAACAAGACTCCTGCAGGCGACTGTATATTCTTTTACACCCCACTTACAGCAACCTTTACACACACACACACACACACACACACACACACACACACACACACACTTTTCACTCTTACCTGCATACCACTCCTCTCCATTACACTCCTCTCATCTCTCCTTAGCTCATTTTCTCTCCAATCCTCTCATCTCTCATCCCTTCCTCTCCTACACTGCCCTCTCTCCATCTGTGTATATCTGGCGAGGATAACTGAGAGTGAAATGTTAAAGCCGAGCTGTGGATATTGATGGCCTGATGGTGCAGATTACAGCAGCCTCTGTGTGTGTGTGTGTGTGTGTGTGTGTGTGAGAGAGAGAGAGAGAGAGAGAGAGAGAGAGAGAGAGAGAGAGAGAGAGGGAAGGGGGGGGGGGATAAAACAAAAATAATGGGGTAAATGTGGAGGAAGGAATTATTAGAAATGGGGTAGTAAAGAGGAGAACGAGACTGAAACCAGAACTTGTGTATTGACTTAAAAGTAAAATAACGATGATGGAAGGCGGATGTATACGTATTTACAAAGTTTAGGAACTCAGAAAGAGTAAATGTCTCTCTCTCTCTCTCTCTCTCTCTCTCTCTCCTCTCTCTCTCTCTCTCTCTCTCTCTCTCCTCTCTCTCTCTCTCTCTCTCTCTCTCTCTCTCTCTCTCTCTCTCTCTCTAATCGTGTTCCGGTCGTATTTTTGGGTCGAGTTATTGAATGTAATCTGCAATGAATATGATCATGGTAGTGGTGATGTAAGCATTGGTGGTGATTGGATCGTAAGTACTGGGTAATAACAAATTTAGTACTGTAGTTAAGATGAAAGTGATAAGTAATTGTGATCGGTCATGTAACTATTGTACTATTGTTATCAGTAATGGTAGTAGGGGTGAGGTTTTAGGTGAATATGAGGCGGTGGTGGTAGTAGTAGTAGTAGTAGTGGTGCTATTTGCTATCGATATTTGAAAATAGTGGTAATAATGGTAGTCGTAGTGGTTAATTGGTAGAAAGGTTATTGACAGTGGTGCAGGCGATGGTGCTAGTGGTGGTCGTGGCCGTGGTGTCAATATTTGAAATTCATTACTGGTGTGCGTGAGAGAGGGGGGAGGGGGATGGCTCTGTGTGTGTGTGTGTGTGTGTGTGTGTGTGTAAAGCTATAGGATGGAGTGTGGTAAATTAATGGAGCGTGTTGTGGTATGTAGGTAGAGCCTCTGGGATATGCTGATGGTTTTTGAAGAAAGTATATGGAGTATCATTTGTGGGGAGTGTGTGTATTGTGGTGTGGGATTATTGATAGTGGTAATGGAGGGTAGAGTGTGTGTGTGTAGTGGATTTGGTTATGATGTTTTTTGTGTGTGTTTTAATGTCTGATGTTTTGAGGGAATAGAGTACAGTAGGTTATGATGGTTGTTTGTGCTGTGTTGTGTTGTTGAGTTTGTAAATGTGTTTGTGCCGTGTGGGAGGGAGTTTGTAAATGAGTTAGTTGTTGTTGTTGAGTTTATAAATGTGTTTTTGTTGGTTGTGGTGTTGGAGTGAAGATTATTGTTTATGCATCATATTTATTTCTGTGCCAGGTATGGGATGGATGTTGAGGGTTTTGTGACTGATTGACTTTATATTATACTTTTAACTGAGTACATCAAACTGTGGACGATATTTTATTTTAGCTGAACGAGCTTGGTAGTTTGGTAGTGACGTAGTTATCAGTAGTGAATCTGTGGTAATGGTGGCGCCAGTGCTCAAAGCTGGACTGGTGGTTGGGGCCGCAGAAGGGCTGGCTAGGGTGGGGTGATGAGGGTCGATGGGTGCTGGATGTGAAGGGCCAGGGAGAGTGGGCGTGTGTGGAGCAGAGTGGGAAGATGAAATGGTTGATGTGGAGGAGGGAAGGGAAGAGTGTTTGGAGAATGTATAATACTGACAGTGAAAGGAGGGAGGAAGGAATGTTGTATACGGTTTGAATGGAAGGGGAGAGATAATGCGGCCGTGGAATGAGAGATATAACATGGTGATCGAGGAGAGAATGTAGGATTGGGGTTGGAATGATGGTTTGAGGTCAATGGTGATGGAGAGAAAGAAGCAAAAGAAGTGTCGAAGAGAGTTGAAGGCTTCGAGAACCTAACTACCAATAAGGAAGGGAAGAAGTAACTGAGTAAGTATGAGGTGGGGAAGAGACGAACCGAGAGAAGTATGAGGAGAGATTTAAGAGTTATAAGAGATAGGGGCGAAAAGGAGGGGAATAAATATGAGAGGGAAGAGGAAGTGGGAGTGATGGAACGGAGAAAAGAGGGTTAGTTGAGAGAGAGGGAGAGAAGGGGGTTAGATATCGGAGAGGGGCGAGAAAGAGGGAGTGATGGGAGTGGCAGGGCGGGGCTGGGAGGGGCGTCGGCTTCCCCCCACTACCTCCCTCTACAAAAACTGGTCCTGCCACTAAACTACTCCACGGCGGTGACATTTTCCCAGACCTGTGTTGTGGAGGCCAGGTGGAGGGGACACACACACACACACACACACACACACACACACACACACACACACACACACACACACACACACACACACACACACACACACACCGCCCGGAGATAGTCAGGAATGTGGAGTGGAGTGTGGAAGGGAGAGAGGGAAGGGTATGTTATGAGAGAGGGAAGGAAGGGTGTGTTATAGGTCAGAGATGTGGAGGGTGGCAAAGGTATGCAGTAAGTCAAGCAGGTGGATTGGAGGGTGGATATGAGTTAGGATTGTGGATGTGGAGAGAAGGTTATATTGTGATTGTCAGAAAATAAATCGAGTGGAGTGGATTTGTGAGTGAATGAGAGAGATGGAGTGGAATGAAAGGAAGGATACAGTGTGATGGCTCTTTGGATTTCCTATTCATTATTCATCTTTTCCTATCGCCTGTTTCTAACTTTGTCATCCTCATCCAATATTATCCTCTTTCATTCTGGCTTTTTTTTTTTTTATCTCCTTTAGTTAGCTAATAATATGTCTATATGTATTTTTTTGTTTAGGTATATATCGTAACTTTTCCCACAGTCCCGTATCACCTCATTTCTCTACTCTTCTCTCCGCCTCCCTCTTTCCTCCTCCCATTGTCTCTTCCCCTCCTTCGTGACCTCTAACTCATTTTTTTTTTTTCTCACATAGGCCTATAGTTTACCACAGCCTTCCGTCTGACCTTCCTTCCCATGCCATTCATCAATCCATCGACCACTACACTGTATCACAAACAACTATAACATCTTTATACTTATGGATCGAATCTCGAGGTCGCCACAATGGCCCTCATACTTTCACACACACACACACACACGCACACACACACACACACACACACACACACACACACACACACACACACACACACACATCCGCTGTTAAACACTGACGTCTAATAGAGTTTGTACCGGTTATCACTCTTAATAATTATGTAGCAAGAGCTGGAGAAAAAAGTCCCATTGTTACAGGATCGAAAAGTATGCAGGGGTCTACTTGGAGAGAAGAACAAGGGAGAGTGAATGTTGGTAGGAGGGGCGGGTGAGGCAAGGTTGGTAGGTAGGTAGGTAGGTAGGTGGTATTGTGCAAGGATGAGATCGGGTACTAGTCGTAATATATTCACAAGTACTGATAACGTGGATGTATTTATGCGAGTGATTCCACCTTCTCCCTCGCATCCCTTCCTTCCCTCCTGCGTGAAGTTTGCTATAGAGAGCATTGTTGCAAGGAAGTGAAGATTGATGGTGACGGGGGAGTTGATATCCCGGGTTGATAATTTGAACGGCTGCCATCACAGGTTTGGCTCAGGGGGTCTGCTTTCGTCGATGCTCTCCTCTCCTCCTCTCCTCTCCTCTCCTCTCCTCTCCTCTTTCCTGTACATGCATTGGCTGCGTGCATCTCGTTGCTTGCTTCCCCGTCAGTTCTGTGTTCAATCCCCCTCTTATCTTTATCCCGTCACTCTTTCTTCCACTGTCAATAGCGCCTTTCTTTGGTACAGTTCATCAATCTTGAGTCAGTAGCACTTTCTTCCTGTAACAGTTTTCTCTGTCTGTTTCTCTTGATGTTACTTCGCCGTTTGCACACCTGTTCTTTGTCTTGTTGCAGTTTCCCCTGTTACTTCATCCAACACAGACTCTTCCCGTAGCACTCTGATTCTCAAGTTACCCTCGTTCCCCTTTTTTTATTCTTTCCCCTACACTTCCATCTGGCAAGCCTCCTCGAGTCTTTCACAGAAATCTATTCTCCTGACATTCCCCATATTTCTTGTACCCGGATTCCTCCATACCTTTCAGCATCTCCCCTTTCCTTCACAGGCGACTCCCACACTGACCCACAGTAGTTTTCCCCCTCGTCACTGCCCTTGTCCCTTGCACTGCCATATCCCAGGTCCCTTACACCTTCCCTCAGATTCGGGTTCCCCTTGCCTAGCTCATCAATTTCCCCTCACTGTTCCCCCTGACACTGACCTACACAGATGAACCCCATATACAGTAGTTATCCTCCCACAAAATTCCCTTTTTGTTTCTCGTCGGGCTTTTGCGTAATTTCTCCTTACACTTCGTCCTTTATCAGTCACACACACATCCTATCAGAATCCTAATCATCTTCAACTCATCCTATCCCCAGAGTCCTTTCTTTTCCCTCCCTGTCTTCCCCCTCCCCGCCATCCTTCACACACAACAGCCATCCAGGGAGCCTCACCGCGCATCTCGCCTCATAAATCATGTTAGGGAGTTGTGCTGGATATCCACATCAAAAGTTCACACGTTACAGTCCCTCCCTTGATACTGACGTGCAATGCAATTTATCATATTTATCTATGATGTTGGGTTTAATCTTTCGTCGGATATGTAAGGCCATGCCATAACAATATTGGTTATGACAGCGTAGTGGAGTGAAACTTGTGTGTGATATGAATGTTTTTGTAGTTGCCGATGCATTGGTACAGTCACTGATACAAACCTCTCTACCTCACACTTTATGAACATGGAATACAAACATCTAAAGGAATGAAACATTAAATCGTCATCCTAATACAGTACACAAACTGATCATGTTTTCTTGCCAAGGCGGAAGGTTAACGGGAGAAATACTACACAACTTTACCACCAAATAATTACGACAGGCAAGGATAGGGAGGTTTGTCCATGACTGTGTAGAGTCGTTCGTGTGTGGGGGTAGATGTAGCTGGTGCGTGTGTGAGTGTGAGAGTGTGAATGTAGGTGCGAACAAAGCTGAGAGAGTGGGTGGGTACGAGTAATTGTGAGTGTGGATGAAGGTGCTAAGACTTTCGTTTGTGTGTGTGGTTTTGGCACAGTGTCAGATGGGATGGTTTGAGGTGGGGCAGGGATTTGATTGATAGAGGGGACGTCTTTAATTCGTATGACAAGGCACAGTGACGGGCAGAGGCGTGAATCTTGGCACACACACACACACACACACCACACACACACACACACACACACACTTCTTTTCTTGATCCATTTTTCTCTTATTTTCACATTTTTGTGTTCTTGTTCACTCGTGTCATTCTCCTTTTTCTATCTTGCTCTCCTTGGCTCATGATTTCCTTGACGTCATCCATGGTTCTCGTTGCTTTTTTTGTCTTCTCATAATTTCTTACCTTTCTGTTCTTTTCTGATTGTTTTTCCTTTCCCCAGTTACCTCCAGGGACCAGTGATCTTTTAGACGAATGACATGTTTCACTGCAACCTTTAACAATGTGTGTCGTTAGTAATTTGTTGGTTCTTGTCATTACATGTTCGTTCGTTCTTTCAGGCAGACTCTTGTACGTATCTATCAATAGGGACGCAAAAAAAAAAAAAAAAAAAAACACACACACACGAAGTCGAAAAGTCCAATCCTGATCCGTTCTGATCTGGGTCCGTCCATTTACCTTCACCGGGACGAGTGTTTGGGCCACAAGTTTAGGGACATTTGCTCTTTCGCTCCGTAAAGGAAAAAGAAGGGGGGTGGGGGGAGGGATTGAGGAAAGGGGAGGAGGAGGAGGAGGAGGGAGGGGAGGAAGATTTGAAGCTAGGAAAAGACTGAAAGGAGGATTGGGTGATTTGGGGGAAGGATGGAGTTAAGTAGATGAAGAGATGGAGGAAGGAGCAGGAAGAGAAATTGAATGAAGGCATGAAATGGAGAGGCAGGAAGGATGGACAAATAACAATAATAAAAAAAACTATAGAAATTGAGCAAAGTGGTTGGGGAAGTTTGAAGTGGAACGATAAAGAGAAGAGGTATGTCACTGAAGAGGCTGGTGGATTTCTTCGTACAGGAATGGCTTCAAGATGTTTGGAGAGTTTCCTTGTGAAGCGGGTGTTCCTGGGGGGGGGGAGAGGGTAAGAGAGGGAGGAAGGTAGGTGGAGAGAGAGAGAGATAGGGAGGGTGGTTGGTTGGTTGGTTGGTTTGTTGCTATGGACGGAAAGTGATGGATTGAGTGGATGAAGGAAGCAGCTTGATAGTGGTGGAAAGAATGGAAGACACAGAGAGGCAAAGATTGATGTATTTTGACGTGAGGGATATCAAAGACTCCTGTGGGAAGCTTTACGATCCAACTTTTCGCCACTTTAGCGTTATTCTCTCGTTACGAATCTCTCTTTTTCTCTCGCTCTCTCCTTTCCTGTTATTTCTCGTTTTTCTCGTTACGAATCTTTATTTCTCCCTCTCTTTCTTTTCCTTCTTTCCTGTTATCTCCCGCTTGCCTTCCTTCGCCCAGTACCAGTACCAACTAGTTTCCTGTTTCCCAGTATATCCCGTTTCGCCTGCCTGTCTGCCTCACTACCTTTCTGGTACCTATTTACCCGTCTATGCCATGCTTGGTGAACGTGTGTGTGTGTGTGTGTGTGTGTGTGTGTGTGTGTGTGTGTGTGGTGACTGTTGCACGGACTCTGCTTCCACTTATCACATCATCTCCCCTTCTTTTTCCATCTCTGTATCTTGTCGTCATCTTCTTTCCCTTATTCAATATTCTTTATACATATTCCTCTACCTTTCCTTTGTCGTTCTTCTACTGTCTGCCACCATCCAAATTTCTCTTTATCTGTCTTTATTTATCTCCCTGTATTCATCCTCATCCATTTTCCCAATCGTAGAGACGCTAGCTCACTGCTCCCTCTCTGCTCTCTTCCCACTCGGTTCCCTCTCAGCCACTCAAGTATACTCTAGTGATGAGAGCAACCAAGGTATAGAAATGGTCAACCAATGAAGTACTTTTGATTATTGATTTTATCTACCATATTCCACGATCGTTCCCTCCCTTCCCTTTGTCATCTTGTTATTTCTTTTCATTCCGTCGCCACTCTCTCCCATTTCCTTTCCCCTCTCCCTCTTTCTCCTTTCCCACTCTCCCTTTGTCTCTCCAATTCACTTCCCCCTCTCTATCCTTTTCTCTCCCCTCCTCTGTCTCCCTTACCCTTCACCCTCTCCCTCCCTTTCCCTCCCCCCTCTGTTTCCCTTTCCCTCCCCCTTCTGTCTCCCATTCCCTTCCCCCTCTGTCTCCCTTTCCCTTCCCCCTGTTTCCCTTTCCCTTCCCCCTCTGTCTATCCCTTTTCCTTCCCCCCTATCTCCCTTTCCCTTCCCTCTCTCTCTCCCTACCCCCTTCTGTCCAATCCCTCTCCCTACCCCCTCTCTCTCTCCCATTCCCTTCTTCTGTCTCCCTTTCCCTTCTTCTGTCTCCCTTTCCCTCCCATTCACCCTCAAAAGTCCAGTTCTTGTGCCCCCCTGTGACTGGAAACTTTGGCTGGCTTCTCCCCTCACCCCATCTCACCTCTCCTCGCTCCACCTCACCTCTCCTCGCTCCACCTCCCCTCACCCCATCTCACCTCTCCTCATCCCATCTCACCTCTCCTCATCCCATCTCACCTCTCCTCGCTCCACCTCCCCTCACCCCATCTCACCTCCCCTCACCCCATCTCACCTCCCCTCACCCCATCTCACCTCCCCTCACCCCATCTCACCTCCCCTCACCCCATCTCACCTCCCCTCACCTCTCCTCACCCCACCTCCCCCCACCTCCCCTCCCCTCACCCCATCTCACCTCTCCTCGCTCCACCACGGCACTATTTATCGGCTTATCGGGACCCCCTTTCTCTTAACCTTTACCACTGACCTCTTCCGTAAACATGCCCTCTCTTCTCTGCCCCGTCAACCCCTTCTCGTCTTAATAGGTTTTATTTTTTGCACGTGCGTCTTGTAGTTTTTTATTTTTATGTTTCTTTTCTGTCTTGTGAATATACTTTTTTTTTTTTTTTCTTAGTCATAATGTTCATTTTTTTTTTCTTTCTTTTGATCCTACCTATTTTTATTATTGCTCTTTCCTTTTCAAGCGTTTTTTTTTTTTTTTTTTAACAAAATAATGCGTATTTTTGTCATTTAGTTGTACATTGTATAAATTGGTCCATTTTTTTTCCAGCTGCTCGTTCCTATATCAACCCAAATGATTCCCCATTTTCCGTGGCCACTCGTTCTCTTTCCCTCTTCGCCGGCCATTAGTCCCCTTACACAGCCTCTCATTGTCGTCCACGGCCACCCTCCCTCTTTCCCGTTCACTTGTCACCTTCTCTGGCCACTCTACCCCTTCTCTGGCCACTCTTCCTCTTCTCTGGCCACTCTCCCCCTTCTCTGGCCACTCTCCCCCTTCTCTGGCCACTCTCCCCCTTCTCTGGCCACTCTCCCCCTTCTCTGGCCACTCTCCCCCTTCTCTGGCCACTCTCCCCCTTCTCTGGCCACTCTCCCCCTTCTCTGGCCACTCTCCCTCTTCTCTGGCCACTCTCACAATTCCCCAGCCACTCTTTGCCTTCTCTAGCCACTCGCCCCCTTCTCTGGCCACTCTAACAATTCCCCGGCCACTCGCCCTCTTCCTCTTCCTCTTGGTCACGGTTGTGTTGCGTCCCTGTGTTGCACGCCTCAGTTGTCCTCATAATGACATGCCACCTCCATCTTGCTCCCATTTGTGTCTCCTCGCTCTCCTCCTTCATTTTCTGTGTTCTTCCCTCCTAAATTTCTCGTTTTTCCATCCTTATCTCATTCATATTCCCTTTGTTTTTCCCCTACTACCGTACTACAACTACTACACCTCTCTTCTCTCGTTGAGTCGCAATGCTTACCACTCTTTAACTTTATCCAATGGGTCCTCCTTTTCGATAAACCTTTCGAGATACAACACTAATGGTCTTTATAACAACGTGCTTTTATTTTCGGCTCCTTTATTGTTTCCGTCCTTCATATTTTTCGTATGTGAATTACTCTTGCTGCTGCTGCTGCTTTATACGCTTTCTCTGCCCTCCTTTGAGACTTGTTTCATGGGTTCTTGCCGTGTGTATCTTCATCCTTCCGTCTCTCATCTTCCTCATGTTCCTGCTCATACTATCCTCATGCTCCTGCTGCGCTGTCTTTCATAACTCCTGCTCCAGCCGACTGTCCTCCTCCTCCTCCTCTTCCTGTTCCTGCTAATAAATATGCTCGTGTCGCTCCTTCTCTGCTTGCCCTTTATCTGCTACAGCTTTCACAGTTTTCATTAATTTTCCTGCACTCACTGTCTTTTTATCAGAGTGCCTCCAACTTCTCTCATCCTCATTCTGCATATCCCCGTTTTACTTCTCTTCCTCCAGTCTCAGTTTATCCACTCAGCCTGTCTTTCAGTGTTTCTATTTCTCGTATTCTCCTTATTTTCCTTGTTTATTGTATCTTTATTCTAACTCTTTTTTTTCCTTTTCGTATCTTCATTCTACATCTCCTTTTTGTTTCTCGTATTTTCATTCTACATCTATTTTCGTCTCTCATCCTCATTCTCGTTTTTCATTGTTTCGTACCCATGACTGTATTTCTCGTATCCCTGGCTGCCTTCAGTAAACAGAGGTCCATCAATAACTCCGCCAAGTTGATATCGACTTCTTCTGTAAATATTTGATGCCTTTGTCTCCTTCTTCTTTTATTTCAGCTGGCTTTGTTTCTATTAGAGTTTTATTTTTATATTTATATTTGGTTTTATTTTTTTAGTACAGTAGAGTTTTAAAAGATGTTCATGGTGAAGGTAAAAATCAATATGTATATGTCAGGAAAATGTCTATATGATGAAAATTAATGAACTTGTAAAGGTTACGTCTACGTTTGGATAGAACTCATATAATTAGTGGACAGTCTGACTAACAACACATGGACGAAAGAAGCCAAGGCAGACGAATTAATACACAGAAACAATAAGAGAACATAGATAGTATACGTGGTTTGGAATAGACTAATGCCAGACAATGACAAATGGAAGATATTGAGAGGTTTTTGTCCCCATGTGGTTTGGTGGTGACTGATTGTGATTAATTTTTTACCTCTGCTTTTTATTTTATATGTTATTTTCATCATACATTTGTCTTGTGTCATAATAGTTACGATTAGAAAATATGTTAACCAATTTCTTTTCTGTTGCAGGTGAGTGTGTGTGTTCTGAAAGAGGAGTCCCGAGATTATTAGTAAGTTGACATAGCTACTCTTTTCTGTGATGGATGTGTGAGGGTAGACTCTCCTGATTATGCAGTGTAAGTCTAGCAGTGATGTATGTGTAATCTTCTTGTACAGGGGTCCGTAAGTAACTGTTTCTGATATATAGTTCGTGTTCGTCTGTAACTGTATCTCCTGCCCTAGTGTTCGTCCAGACTCTAATTCAGTCCCTCCCTCCCCCTCCCCTTCCCTTCCCCTCCTCACGATACCTCTGCCCCGTCGATATAACGGAGAGGAATGTGAGGGGTTGCACCGGGCATCACTATATACAGGACTCATGTTGGTGTTGTCCAGTCTTCTCTCAGGTCGTGTTGGCCTCATCCTTGGTCTCACCAGATGGCCACGTATATTAAAAAGAAGGGCATTTTGTGTTTTCTTTATTCTCTCTTCCGTTTCCCGATCTATTCTATGATAAACATATTTGGTCGGATCGTGTTCACTCAAGGGCGTTGTCTTCTGCTCTGTATTAACACGTAGAGTTGTATCCATCTCGATCGCAGCACACACACACCGATGTTTGTCTTTCAGTCACTCCATTTTATACCCTCCATCGCTACTTCAAACTTTGTGTGTGTACATATGAGATGGATGTAACCTAGAAACCAAACTTTTGAACTAGACTGTACTCTTATATTGATGGGAGGAGAAACATGCACCGGCCTGTGTCTTAATTGTGGCCTGGTTACCGTTACGAGTGAACACGCAGCAACTTCTTTGCCTCACTTCTTTGTCTTGTACAGGCAAGTGGAGGTGCTAGATGGTAGTGATGGGGGTGAAGGTGGTCGTTAGGGAAGCCTGTGTTATTGGTGATAGTAGATGACTATGGTAGTGATGAAGATAATAGGTCATGGTAGTATTGAAAGTGGGTGTGGTGGTTGTTGTTGAGGCTGTAGTAGTATAGAGGAGGAAGAGGGGTGAAGGAACAGGAACGAAATCTTACTTTATTGGACAACTGGTAAAGAAATAGTTATAGAAGAGTAGGAGGAGGAGGAGAGGGCATGAGATCGCATTGGAAGACTGGCGAGGAAATAGTTGAAATCTGGGGTGTTTCCCGGCGGATTTACAGTTATGGGAAATGGTGATGTTGGCGGAGAGGAAGAAAAGAATATCTGAAGCACGTCATGAAAATGTGTGTGTATATGCAAAGGTGTGGAATAGATGTGAGGGATTGGGCGAGGAAAAAGTTGCAGCGGGAAAGCACAGTCATGAAACGAGAGTGGAGCTATAAGAGAGAGAGGGGAGGGGGGAAGGGGAGCGGGTGTAGGGAAGTAAGTAGGTACGGTACGGAGAGAAAAATGTGGCGAAATGCAGAGAGATAGTGGGGATGTAAGTGGATGAGACGAGTGGATATATTATGTGAGGTGTACTGTAGATACATAGGTAAATAGGTGGGTACGTAGATAATTTTATGTGGTAAGGAGCCAAAGTGTTTGTAAATAGGTATGCAGTTAAATGAACCAATGGAGAGATAGAAAATGGGGAAGCATATGGAAGAGAGATAGGTAGGTGTGGGGAGGAGTAGAGAGAGAAGCGTGGGTCGGACCAGGCCCACCAGTTTCCCACCCTAACCGGTATGCTGGGGCATCTACTTACTACCTACAGGGAACGACTAGGGCCTCACTTCAGTTCTCACCATACTCACCCTACCTTCCACTGCCTCCCTTCACTACACATACACACACACACACACACACTGCCTGCCTCTCGCCCTTCCTCCAGCCCTTCCTTCTTAACTCCCAATTCATTCCTCTCTACCATCACTATTTACCCTAAAGAACTATTCTATTGTGTGTCTCGCTTACGTTGTCAGATTAAAGACGAGGGAATCTGATTGAGGTAAAGATAGAAGGTGCGAATCGGGAACTGTGTTGGTGAAGAGTGAATGTGTTTGCATTTGGCACACACATACATACACGGACAGAAACAAGACGTGTGCGTTGTCAAGAATTTGCAGCTGGAAAGGAAATTCAACTTGATCTGCATCTCGAATGAACCACGATCAAAACACAGCTGTAGAAATGTGAGTGAGAATATATATTGTTTTGAGAGTTTGCTTGTGGGATCATCAGTAAGGGGAACTACTGAGTTACTGAGCTCGACCCTGGACTGTTTAAGGTTAGGTGTACTGGCTGGCTGCATGGGGGGAGCTGTGAAGGTGATCGTGGCACTAGCTCACAACTGCTGCTGACTTGGTCCTGCCCTTCATCCACACTCAGTCGGGCCAGCCAGATCACCTCCACCATCTCCACCAACAATCACCGTGTCTCTTGCGCATCACTATCACCTTACCTATACAACATACATCACCACCACCTTACCTACTACCCTTCATCACCACCTTAACCAGAACAACAGTCGTCTTCACTACCACACCCACCACCCAACTGCCCTTCTCCACCTCCATACCCACTACCCCACTGCCCTTCTCCACCGTTGACACCACACAATTGCCCTTCACTCCCACCACCACTACCACCCTCCACCTCCTCCCCGCCCGTATTCCAGTGAAAGTAAGAGGCGGCAGCACCGACGACGGGGTTTTGACGCTAGTGTGTTGTGGTGCGGCTGTGTTGTGGGATGGTTGTGTTACCGCTTCGGAGGACGTGAGATCCCGGTTTTAAAGGAAAAAAAATCGTGACCTTGTGTTGTGTGCGTTTTGCTTGCTGTTACTAAGGACTTGGAGTGGCGTGTGTGCGTGTGTTGCGTGCGATCCTCAGAGAATACACTGCAGCTGCAGCCTGCTGAGGTATCGACGGCGCCAGCAGGTTAAGGAGACATTCACTTACTTCAGGAGACTGTATGACACCCACTACGCCTTTGTGTGGACCCCATAGGCTACTTGGTACCGGCTGTTGGTGTGGATATTTGTGTTTTGATCTCGTGTAAGGCGAACAGTGTGGAGTGCGAATTCTTTTGGTGATTTTACTATTGTGAACTTCTGTTGTAATTGGTTAAGGTGAATAGTCAGAGTGAAGATAGTAGTGTGTACTTGCATGGTGTGACTAGACGTTGTGTGTGTTACAAGTGGTTGGTTGGTGTGAACAGTCGTGGTGGTGTTGTGATGTCTACACTGAGCCTGGCATATCCGTGGCTGTTGGACGCCTACCCAGAGTTGTTGGGTGGGTCCCTGGGAAGTCCCCTCACTGCTCACCACCACCACGCCCTGGGCAGTGCCGCCTGGGGGAGCTTTGACTCTCTCTGCCCCATGGCTTACCAGCTTCCCGATCACGCCTCTTGTCTCGGTCCCGCCCTCCATATGGGGTAAGTCTCTCTCCACAGTCACTCTTATGGGGTCATCTACAGGGCTACCGAATCCTCCAAACTATACAGAAAAACAGATACCCTGCTGGCATACCGAGGCACTGTTTCCTAGCTAAGAGTAGTTTGGAAGAACTTCACTCCAATTTACCATAATAGATGGATGACCTTTAATTAACTCGCCATATTCACTAGCATTCAAACTCACTGTCAGCCTCCACTCTAACCATCAGCCACATCTTTGGTATAGTGACACGACGCCAACTTTAAAAACACCGTAGGTTCCTCCACCTTGTGTTAGGCTCAATATCTCAGCTCCACCTTCTCCATTTCCCTTTTCGTTTCTCACTTGTTCTATCGGCTTATCAGTTGCTTCTCTGGGTAGGGTTGGTATCATGAGTGAGCTGCAACTAGACCGATTGGCAGACTGACCCACCCACCGACCGCTGCTCCAATTCTCCGGGGTCACCAGAAGCAGGAGACCCACATTCAGTTCTCGTCCCGTCCAGCATGTGACCTTTTACTTACAGGGGTTAGTGGATAGAGAGAGGGGTAGAAGCCCAGACGTAGGGTGGACACTCACAACGTAACTATACACTTTACTAATGTGGTGATGGTGGAGTGGTTGGAGGCTGGGATTATTGTGGTTTATGTTCTTTACTCCGGTCTTGATGGAGTGGCCATGATTAATCCCATGACATTTGTTTTATATACTTTTATCTCTACAGTATTTAAGTAGTATTTTTTTTATCAGCTTGGATTAATACCGGGTAATTAAAAATATTGTTTGGTATCATTTTGTATTCCTGGGGAGATTCTATTGTTGGTAAATTGATGGGCTACTGATTCCTCGTATCTATGCCAGAAAACAGATGCCCCCAACGGTACACTAATAGGGGATCTGTTTTGTAGCATAGTTTGGAGGAATCAGAGACCTTCCATTACACCAACAAAAGAGTCTCCCATTAAGTCAATTAATTTATTGAAGGTTAATCTGAATCTGCAGGTATTGATTATATGACGTCACTCACGGTCACAAGGAAGGGAAAGCTGTCACCTCGTAAGACCAGATTTAATAAGTACGGTACGTCACGGTTCAAGGGACTAATGAACTTGTTGGTAAATTGGAGGACACTAATTCATACTTAACATAACTTTCACCGAACAGGGCACTTGTATATACCGAGACTCGCTTGTTTAGTACAGTGTGTAGAAAATAAAATAAATAAAGTGGCCTTATAGCTGCCAACAAAATCATATCCCTGTTAAAGAGAACCTGTTTAGTTGTAAATTATTGTGATGTACAGACAAACGAGGCACATAGGCGGCTGATGTTGGTTGGAAGGGTTCATTATTATATAAATAAAAACCTTATGTGGCTGCGACTGAAACGAATAAAGGGGGCGTAGCGGGAAGGGACGGGATTTAGTATACTTTTGTTACACTGGAGTGCCTTGATTCCTCCAACAAAGTAAGCCAGGAAACAACAGAACCAGATTAACAAACAATAATGGTGTCCTGCTTCTTGGAATACTTTGGAGGAGTCATTATTTTGTTACAGATATACCAACACTGTACTACCCCCATCCTCCCTTAAAATATTCGACACGTTTATCGTATTGTTGTTTATCTATTTTGTGTGGGTGTGTTAACTTTTCAAGGGGGGGGGGGTGTTTCTTGTATTGCTTGGTCAGTAGATGTTGTTTTTTGGGTTTGTTTTTCCATAAATGTTCTTGTTTTTTGTATAATTATCTCGTTAAGGTGATTTAATTTGCGTTTTTTGTATTTTCTCGACTGGTGTTATGTATAGTTGTGTAAGGTGTTAGTTTTTTTTATCCCAATGTATTTCTAGAAGAGCAACAGGAAATGCACTGGGAAAGATAATCGTGTATCCCAACCCCCCCCCCCCACTCGCACACCCCACACACCCCGTCATTCACCACTGCCTGGATGTTATTTATATCGTCCACACTTTCCCTCCTTCCTGTTGTTGTCATGGCTGCTGTCACTTTTCACTCACTCACTCACTCACTCACCTGACTCACGCAATTCAACGGGGAACTCGCACGCAACGCAGTCACTAATCTCGCTCAACAGCATATTCCTGCCCATATCACTCGCTTAACTGAGTCGCTTATGCTTCTCACTCAACTCGTGTATTCAACACGTCCATTCAAAAAAATAAAAAAATGAAAACACACAAAGCACAATATTCAACACGACCATTCAACTAAACACACACACACACACACACACACACACACACACACACAGAGCTAGGCGCATAAATATGTAACGCGTTTTTTTCATTTTCTTTCTCCCTATTTCAGTCCCCTGAGGTTACACCCGTTGGGATGTCATGGCAATTTCCACTTTCATATTTCCCACTCCACTAGGCGCCAGCATTGTGCAACCATGAAACCCTAGGGGGAGAGAGGAGTGTGTGTGTGTGTTGGGGTGGGTGGGGTTGGGATGGGAGCTTTGTTCGGAGTAAGGGATGTTAGATAATTATGTATATACGTCCCTGTGTGATATTCATTTTTTTATCCAGTTATTAACAGCATCATTAATATTCGTGTGTAGTTTAATTGTGTTTAGTGTGTGCTGATTGTACGTTAAAAAGTAAAGTTTGTAGTTTATTATAAGATGTGTGTACGGTGTAAATAATTATGT
The DNA here is from genome assembly GCA_033782935.1 of Petrolisthes cinctipes. Lineage (NCBI taxonomy): Eukaryota > Metazoa > Arthropoda > Malacostraca > Decapoda > Porcellanidae > Petrolisthes > Petrolisthes cinctipes. The sequence continues at coordinate 10,375 of JAWQEG010006827.1, read as the reverse complement.
AGCGTGGTGGCAAGTGTTGTACCGTGTTGTGTAGCGTGGTGGCAAGTGATGTACCGTGTTTTGTAGCGTGGTGACAAGTGATGTACTGTGTTGTGTAGCTTAGTGGCAAGTGTTGTACCGTGTTGTGTAGCGGGATGCGTGGTACAGTACATAGCCAATAATACCTGTGGTTGTCCGCGGGGAAATCATTCTAGGCTCGTGATGATTGTGAGGACCCGATGAAAACCCACAATAATAGACGTAATGTTTATTGTCCACGATACTAACAGTGATATCTTTCGTCTGATATTTTTGTTTATCTTTTCAGTATAGTTTAGCTATTGTTGAAGTGGAAATTGGCAACAGGACAGGGAGGCCTCAATATCCCTTACCAATTTTTTCTAGTAATTGTAAAAAAAAAAGTACTTGACATACTTTAAATATGACAGAACTACGCAAATGTAATTAACACACCCTGCATAATGTTTGGAAGGAAGACGAGATAAAGTGTGTGGTGTTGGCATATGTATGATAATGATGGTAATAATGTTGGAAGATGTGTGGTGATGAACATGGCGGTGATGTTAAGGTGAGGGTACACTGTTGTAGGACTGAAGTGATTGTCATACCAGCATGTTGTCACCTACTTAGGAATGTTGTTGGGAACCTGATCCAGTTGACCCAGTGTTGTTGATAGAGGACGCGAATTATGGTTTTCAGTTAAGTATCGATGTTGATAGTGACGTAAATATGTAAGACAGTATCGATATGAAAGGTTGAGTTGACAGTGAGTAGTGCTGACACGTGGGGAAGATGGCACTGACTTATGTTGTCAGTAGCGACAGGTGGCACTGAGTGGTGGCAGCGGCACTTGTAGTGTCACGGACCATGACTAGCATTTGTGGTGCTCTCAAGGTGGCACTGGCAGCATAGAGGTCAAGGGAGTCCAGACATCAGTCACACCACCAAATGTTCATAGAGTGTTTTTAGTTTCATTCAGGCGAGTCCATCTGGTCTCTGGTAATTGTATGAACTGATTCTGGTGTGTAGAGAATCTTGTATCGCGACTCAAACACAACCTGACATAATACCTTGTGTGTAGTTCTTTACGTATGTAGTCTGGTGATAAGTTGTCTTGTACTCTGTAGAGATTTCGTCAGACTGTTATTTTCTTGCAGTTGTAGGTCATAATTATAGGTCGTGGTTGTGTTATGAGGGTCGGTAGGATATCTTGCAAATCCCACGTGTTGTCAGCCCCGGGTATAATGGTAATGGTGGCACTGTAAACTAATTACCTGGCATGTCGCTCTGGTATTAACTAAATGTCTAGTGTTATGAACCCGGCGTTGGCAGAGAAGTGTTTGCTTGTGATTGGCGGAAGGAAAACGTCTTGATGGTTTGGTGGCAGTGAAGGCGGTGGAGTGTAGGAAGAGAAACGTTGACGCTAAGGGTTCTTTTGTCAGTAGAAATGTGGTTGTACGTCATGTTTGTGTTACGATTTAGGGAGAACATGTTATTTGTTTGTAATTGTTGTGGGTTTCATCGAGGGAGTTACTTGATTTCTGGGATTTGAAATGTTATAAAAATTACTGTATAATGTATTGTGGGTTTGAGTGTTGTGAAATAAGTGTGATAATGTTGTGATATATATTTTTGGTTCTGAAGGATTTTGTACAGTACTGTGTGGTGTATATTGTGGATTGTGTAAGTGTGGTTGTGAGGTGCATACATAAGCCGTGTTGTTAGCACTGTACCATTCGGGGTGAGGCAGCAATTGATGATGATGATGATGATGCATGATCTGTCACACACACACACACACACACACACACACACACACACACACACACACACACACACACACACACCTTCACCTTCATTCCATCATCCCTTTGCACTCACTAACACCACCTCTATTTTGTCACTCCCATTCACACCTACCTTCACCTTCATTCCATCATCCCTTTGCACTCACTAACACCACCTCTATTTTGTCACTCCCATTCTTGCGTAACAATCACACTCCCTCAGTCACTCTCCCACATCTCCCTCCATAGAATCCAACCCTTTTTCCATCCTTCCTCCAACTCTCCCTTCCCCCCTCCAACTCTCCCTTCCCCTACCCGCCCTCCCTCCTCATGATATCTCCCCCCACCCTCTCCGTATCTCCTTTTCTTTTCCCCTCCTCACCAGCCACTCCTCCACACCTCATACCACTTCCTCCAGCCTCTCTCACCCTCACCTCATTTCCTCTAACTTGCTATTGTCCTCCTTTCTCTTATCCCCCATTTGTTCTCCCTACCTCCTTCACCCTCCCTCTCCCTAACTCGCTCTCCTTGTCTCCCTCATCCCTCTCCTCCCTCCCTCTCCTTGTCTCCCTCACCCCCTCTCCTCCCTCCCTCTCCTTGTCTCCCTCACCCCCTCTCCTCCCTCCCTCTCCTTGTCTCCCTCACCCCCTCTCCTCCCTCCCTCACCCCCTCTCCCTCCCTCTCCTTGTCTCCCTCATCCCCTCTCCTCCCTCCCTCTCCTTGTCTCCGCCACTCCCTCTCCTTGTCTCCGCCACTCCCTCACCTCTCCCTCCCTCTCCCAGCCTGTTTTTTCTTCTTCCTCTGTTATCACCTTTATTAACATTTTCATCCAGCGCCCTCATTTGTTCTTTCATATTATTACTTCCTCGTTTTTTCTTAGTTCTCCTTCACCCCGTTTTCTTTGTGTGAGAGAGAGAGAATGCTGTTGATTATGTTTTGGCTATCGTCATTCCTTCTCGCTATATTTCGTCATGGCTCACTCCTCCTTTGTATTGCTCCTCCTCCATCTCCTCCTCCTCCTCTTCACTTCTGTTACATTTCTGTCTCATTCATTTTCTTTCTTGTCCACCTTTATTCCCTTGTCCATGTTCACTTATAAGCTCATTCATTATTATTGTTTCTCTCCTCTTTCCACTAATTCTCTTTTCTCACTTCTTCTTGTTTCCTTTTTCTCACTTCTTCTTCTTTCCCTTTTCTCACTTCCACCTCTCCATCCCACCCCTTTTCCTTCCCATCCCACCTCTCCCTCTCCATCTATCTATATATCCTTGGTACTTCACCCTCCCCTTCTTTTTCTGCCACCCCCTCCCCCATCTTTTTATGCTACAGCTTCTCTTTATTCTCCCCCTCCTGTTTCTCGCACCTTTACCTCCTTGTTTACCTCCATCCCGGCCTCTCTATTCCATTACCTCCACCCTCTGTGTCATCTTCCCTCCATTATTACACCTCTCTCTACCCAACACTCTCTACAATCTCTACAACCCTACTTTTTCTCCACTTCTCTCCTACCCCTTACTTTGTTTCCCCTCACCTCCCAACACTTTCTGATTCTTTTGTCGCCTCCACTATACTGTACTTCCCCACAACCTCTCCTTCCTTACCCCTTAATTTAATTTTGCCTCACTTCCCACCATTTCTTTTTATCACCTTCATATTTTATTCCCCCTTCCTCTCTCTTTTCCCCACTTCCTCTCACTCTCCCCTTCTCTTTCTCTCCCCTTCATTTGTCTTCCCCCTTTCCACTCTCCCCAACTTTCCACTCCTCCCCGTTTCTCTCTACCCCACCCTTCCCTCCTCTCCTCCCCCTCCTCTCTCTTCCATGCACATTTTCTTTCTCTTCCCCCTTTCCTCTCTCTTCCCCCTTTCCTCTCTCTTCCCCCATTCCCCCTCCCCCTCCCTCCTTTCCTCTCTCTTCCCCCATTCCCCCTCCCCCTCCCTCTTTTCCCCCCTCCCTGACCTTGGCCTGAGTGTCATGACTGTACATACCATCATGCCCACAAGTCATGGTTCGCGTCATGACACTTATCACCTCACCCACACCCCACCCCCCTCACCCACACCCCCCTCACCCTCCTATCAACCTTCACCCACATCCTCTTTCTCCCATCACCCTCCTTCACCCACATCCTCGTTCTCCTATCACCTTCACATCACCCTCCCCCTCCCATCACCCTCACCCTCCCATCACCCTCACCCTCCCATCACCCTCACCCTCACATCACTCACCCTCACATCACTCACCCTCACATCACTCACCCTCCCATCACTCACCCTCCCATCACTCACCCTCCCATCACTCACCCTCACCCTCCCATCACTTACACCATGCAAATCTGTAGTACACAAAACGACAAACAAAAAAGCAACAACAAAAGAACAAATCAAATCAACAACAAAATATGTCTCCTCACCGAACGTTTCTTGAATTATGGGTTATAATGGACAATGTAAACCATAAAACCTATACAAAATTAAAAGTCCAGCAAGACAAACACAATCACCATAAAAAAATTAAAAAGTCCAGCTGCCAAATTGATAAACGTTTGGTGATACAGTCCGCGAACCCGTGAAGCTTTCTGTCTAAAATTGTGTGTTGTGGTCCATGACTTGGGCAGGGAGGGCGAAGGGGGTTTTGTTGGTGGGTGTACAGTCGGCTGCAAAAATCGCTTCCCCTTTCTTAGCATTTCTTGAAGGATAACATGAAGGAAAACCATCAAACAAATACTTTCACCAACTCTAAATTACAATATCCAGGGGGAGGAAAATGAGTACACTTCTGGCTGGTTCTTCAGTTTGCGAGCCTGGAAGCTTATATTTCCATACATACAGTACTTCGTGACTTGGCAGATTTAGTGACAGGACTTTTGCGGCCGACTGTACATGTATTATCACCACCTGACTCTTCTCTTATATGGCTCCCTCCACTCGTCGTCCCTTCTTCTCCCTTTCACTCTCAACGCATCGTCTCTCATACCTTTCCTTTTATTTATTTATGTATTTTTTCAACCCCCCCGCCCCTTTCCATATAGAAATAACACAATGGATCCTTTCTCCCCTCTCTCAGCCTCCATCTCCTCTTAATTATCATGCAAAGAAAAAATTGTGAGTCCGCAATCAAACTCTTTTTACCCATTACAACAAAGTTTTGGCCACTCCTTTTGTCTCCGGGAAGAGCTGTGTCTTGCAGTTAATGAAAGTGTCGATTGAGGCCGTCTGCATGGGTGATGAGGTAGCGAGATGAAAGTGTGTGTGTGTGTGTGTGGAGAGAGAGAGAGTGAGAGAGAGTGTGTTAGGGGAGTAAGGGGTTTATAGGTCGATAGAGTATAGGACAGATAAGAGGAAAGGAAGGGATGGAGAGTCACGAAGCACCTCTATGGTCACGAGGGTAAGAGGTATTAAAGGGAAGGAGGGGTTAGAGAAGGGAGGAAGAAGAGAGTGGAAGAGAAAGGAGGTTAAAGGTGAGGAGGGAAGAAGAGTGGGGCTGGGTGGTTAGGAGAGAGGAAGAGTGAGGCTGGGAGGCGAGAAGGGGAGGAAGAGTGGGTCTGGGAGGTTAGGTGGTAGGAAGAGTGGGGCTAGGAGGCGAGGAGGGAGGAAGAGTTAGGTTGGGAGATTATTTGGGAGGGAGAGAAAAGGATTTAAAGGTGAGGAGGAGGAGAGAAAGGGGGTTAGTTTTGAGGAGTGGTGAAGGGGATTGAGAGGAGGTAGAGTGCATGGATGTGAGAAAAGCTTGGTCACAAAATTTTATGAAAGAGGATAAAAGCAAAGATATATTTCAATTGACTGATCTTTTCTCGTTCTTGACTTGTTTTCTACCTTCCTTCTTTCCATTCTATCCTTTGTATTTATATTTTATCATCGTTTGTTGTGTTATGATATAGTATTGGTTCCTTTCTCTTGGTCTATTTTTTTTCTTCGTTTTCTGACAATGAAAGATATAGGAAGGAGGAACTGAGGAAGACTAGAAATGATTGAAGATTTGTGTTTTATGGGGCGTGGATGTGGAGTAAAAGATGTGAGGCGTGATGCAAGGGACGGGAATGATGGGGGAAAGGGGGGTGAGTGAGGTGAGGATAATCTGATGTAAAGGGAGGGAATGGGGAACGGGGAAGGAGAGGCAGAACACGAGATGAGACAAAGGTGGGGAAAGTCACGCGAAAGTTTAATGAAGTTTTAGAGGTGTGGGGATAGTGTTGAAGAAGGAAAATAACAACATTGAGAGTATAGTGAGAATGTGATCTAAAATGTTGTTAGAATGAGAACAGACAGATAGGACATAGTAGGTGTGGAAAGGCATGGATAGGGAGGGGGTCGCGTGTCATGGGGACTTGGTAGGGTAAGGTAGGGTGTGTTTTGTGTTATAGGTCATGTATGGATTTCTGTAGTTGTTGTGGATGGCGTGTGGTGTGGTATGGGGTTGGGTGGGATGGTGGTGGGGGGAGGGGGTTTAGAGGGGATAGGAGTGGATTGGTCATATTGATGCTCTGTCAGTTAAAGATGTATTTGTTGTTCATCATCATTGATTTGCCGTCTATCATTATATTTTTTACCCAGTTTTCATTTCGTATTTATGGTTTATTGTATTTTTCTTCTTTTTTCCTGACTTTAACCCTTTTCCGACCCCCCCCCCTTCCGCCTAACTATCCTCCCGCTTCCCCCTTATCTAACTAGTCCCCACCTCCCTCTTATCTAACCAGCCCCTACCTCCCTCTTATCTAACCAGCCCCCACCTCCCTCTTATCTAACCAGCCCCCACCTCCCACTTATCTAACCAGCCCCCACCTCCCACTTATCCAACCAGCCCCCACCTCCCTCTTATCCTACCAGCCCCCACCTCCCACTTATCTAACCAGCCCCCACCTCCCTCTTTTCCTACCAGCCCCCACCTCCCTCTTATCTAACCAGCCCCCACCTCCCTCTTATCTAACCAGCCCCCACCTTCCTCTTATCTAACCAGCCCCCACCTTCCTCTTATCTAACCAGCCCCCACCTCCCTCTTATCTAACCAGCCCCCACCTCCCCCTTACCTAACCAGCCCCCACCTCCCTCTTATCTAACCAGCCTCCACCTCCCTCTTATCTAACCAGCCTCCACCTCCCTCTTATCTAACCAGCCCCCACCTCCCACTTATCTAACCAGCCCCCACCTCCCACTTATCCAACCAGCCCCCACCTTACTCTTATCCAACAAGCCCCCACCTCCCACTTATCCAACCAGCCCCCACCTCCCTCGTATCTAACCAGCCTCGACCACCCCCTTACCCCTAGTTCCCCCGTTGGTGTTTATTCATATACGTGTTGGATGGGGGAGGGGGGGGGGATGACTGATTGACCGACCACCTTAACTATCACATATTATTTCTTTCGTAACTGTTCCATCCACACCACGCAGATGAGCTCCCCTCCCCCCTTCCTTCCTCATTATCTTCTTTCTTTCCTCTTTTCTCCTACCCTCCCTTCCTTCATTTCTGTAAGTAATTCCTTCTCTCTTTTCTCACCTATTTGTACAAGAATTCTAAATGTAAATCCCATATGTTTTCGTTTTTTTTACAAATATTTTTACTTTACATTACTTCACTCCTCCCAAACTTGTGTATTTCTCTAATATGTCTGAATACTTCCGTCCTCCCAAGCCAGTATAGTTCTATCTTTATATATCAACCCACTCATTAATAACAAATACCCATGCACCATACATCCAGCACAATGATAGGAAGAAGATGAATAATTCCGTACGAAGGTAGAAGAGGGAGTCCTGGGGTAGAGGGGAGGTGGTGGGGTGGTGGACACATGCTATAGATCCCCATGACACGCCACAGACACGCCCTTTATATCATCATCACCACAGAAAGGAAATTAGGCTTAGGATTAACTTTAAGGTATTCAGACCAACCCACCACCACAACCACCACCTTTTTATACACACGCAGCCAGCATTCATTGATTTTACATACCGGTATATTAGCGTTTACATTTCATTCTCCATAATAATAATAATAGGTTTGTAGAAAGTTTTGGTTGTACTATATCATCCTCTTTACAACCGCACCCATAACTTGGTAAAAAATATCCTTCTCTACCACATTTTTCAAGCATTTTTACGTCCAGTGCTCGTAAATAGTTCTTGATTAACACGCGCCTACAAGGAATGAAAAGCCCTATGTGGAATAAATCACGTGTTGCCGTTTGAGCCGCTTGATTTTACAACGTGGATTTTTACTTAACCCTTGTTTGCCTCATTCGGGTCAGGTTCAGTTTCTAACGTGGCTATTGATCTGTTATCCGCGTCGTCCCGTTACTATACATGAATACGGTACGCAGCAGTACAAGCCTCGGCACCTGTGTATGGCCTCTGTCCCTATTCCCTTTTCATCCAAGTACAGTCGGCGGCTAATGTCCTGTCGCCATATCTGCCAAGTGATGAAGTAAGTATGGAAATATCAGCTTCACGGGCTCGTAAACTGGAAAAAAACAAAAAACAACACACACACACACACACACACACACACACACACACACACACACACACACACACACACAGAAGAGAAATGTATTAATAATCTCCCTGGATATCGTATTTCTTTTTGGTGAATGTTTTTATGTGACGATTAACCTTTAATATATATTTTATTAAGAAGTGCTGAGTGAGGCGATACGACTATTTTACCGCCGACTGTACATTATTATTTTACCTTTAGTCCAGCAGGCCCCAACACCAAGGGACACGTTTGCCGCTAAAGGTCATCATGAAGTTTATCAGATACATGGTCGGAAATTAGTAAGAGTAAATATAGGAAAATAATAATTGCTGTAATGGTAGGAAAGAAATGAAACACAATAATAATCGCTGTAATATTAGGAAAGAGAATTAACACAACAATAATAATCCCTCCTCGTCACTACATTTGCCATAGTTCACCCTTAACTCTCCATATTTTCCTCTCGCTTTCTTTCTGTTCATACTCTAATCTGATTTGCTCTTTTTCTCCCGTTTTCAGGTTTGCTTACACAACTCTTTTTTTTTCATCACTCTTTCCTTTCCTTTCCACTCTTACCTTTCAATTTTTCTTTCCACTCTTACCTTTCAATTTTTCTTTCCTTTCAACTTTCCTTTCCTTTCAACTTTCCTTTCCTGTCGACTCTTTCCTTTCCACTCCCATTCATCAGCACCTTTCCTGGACCTGCTTCAACCCTGCCAGGAAGAAATGGTGTATTGGGTGTTTTGTAATAGTTGTGTGTCACGGTGCTTGCTTCTCTCTCTATTGCAACAGTCTATACAGTACAGCTCTCAGCATTGATTTTACTCCTGGCGGTATGACGCTGCTTCAAAAAGATATGAGAAGGGTGGGCTATCTGGTCTTGTCTTTGTAATATTGAACTGCTGAGGTCTTATTGGGGTTCATGTCTAAGGAGGAGCAGCCTAGTTACTTATTTAGGATGCGTGTTGGTGAAGAGAGAATGTCCTTACTTTCAATATTTATTCTGCAGTTTGGATAGCTTATTTACATATTTATCTCTCCAGCCACTATTCACTTATTTAGGATGCGTGTTGCTGAAAAGAAAATATCCTTACTTTCTATTTATTCTGCAGTTTGTATAGCTTATTTTACATATTTTAAGTTGGGTTTTGTGAGTTTGGTGACCGCTTTGGCCGTCTTAAAATGTCCAATTCAGTGTACGGTAAGTAGGTAGCATTGCACTGGCACAAGCGAAGGTTTTCCAATAACACCTTTTAGATATGTATGACCTGACCAAGATGTAACACTAGAATCGAATGGGCAGTTCTAATTCTGCCCAGTGATACATGTGCCAATAAACATTTAGTAACCAGTATGCTCTTATAATTATGTTTCCAATTGAGTCCAGAAATATTTTACTTATATGTATCCTGTAATTATTCCCTGACTAGTTAAGTGCCAATATTTTATGTACCCTAGACACTGAACTAATAAATTTTTTTTTTCCCATGTTACAGGTGAGTGAGAATGTGAAGCAGAACCCGTCAGCTAGTTAACCTCGCTCCGTGAGTGTACAGTGTAAAAAACAGTGTAGGAACGGTACAATTACGAGCACTAATAAGTATACAGGTGTGCTTCGAATACCTTGAAACAGTAGATAAATGCACAATAAGATCTCCATTGGAATTAGTTCATTGGTTATTTGGACTGTTCAAAGCTTCAACTAAAGCTGTATACTTATTAGTGCTCGTGACTGTACTATAGAGGACGATTAGTGTTGGAGATTTGTGAGTTAGAGGGAGGCTGTTTGGAGGAGTTCAGTCTTAAGTAACACACACTCCCTGTATGTTGATGAATACGATCCACTTCCCATCTGTATAACTCTACTACCATTCCCCTTGCTTTCTTCCCCTCTCTTTCCTTTCTCTTTCTTCCCCTATTTCCTTGCTCTTTCCTTCCCCTATTTCCTTGCTCTTTCCTTCCCCTTTGCTCTTTCCTTCCCCCCTCTCTTTCCTTCCCCCCTCTCTTTCCTTCCCCCCTCTTTTTCCTTCCCCCCTCTCTTTCCTTCCCCCCTCTCTTTCCTTCCCCCCTCTCTTTCCTTCCCCCCTCTCTTTCCTTCGCCCCTCTTTATCCT